>KQ991104.1:127098-140946 GCA_001598015.1 Dorcoceras hygrometricum | reverse complement strand
GGATTGGGTTGGGTGAGACCCCGATGCATGTAGGAGTCGATGCATCGTTGTCGGGGATTCACCGCTCGCAGACATGCGTGGATATCCTATGCTATCTGAGGGGATAATAGTGTATAAATCTCTGGCCAGAGTACTAGAAGTGTTTTAGGTAAATGGGTTTACCTAGTTACACTCGCGATGTCACTATTCGATCTCCAAGATGTATGCATAGCTATCGGATCTTTAGCGACTCTCGATTTACAAATGGTCGTTGATCTGATCGGGATATATGAATTGAAAGGACCGTACTGTACGCTAACCACGGCCAACTGGTTCTTGCAGGCACTATCAGTGATACCTAGGGGATCATGGGGCGATGTTTCTAGACGC
This sequence comes from Dorcoceras hygrometricum, assembly GCA_001598015.1. Classification (NCBI taxonomy): domain Eukaryota; kingdom Viridiplantae; phylum Streptophyta; class Magnoliopsida; order Lamiales; family Gesneriaceae; genus Dorcoceras; species Dorcoceras hygrometricum. The sequence continues at coordinate 140,577 of KQ991104.1, read as the reverse complement.
TCTTACCGTGATCCGATGGGCAAGTCTGGAATTGTGATTCCGGAGCCACAATGGTTGTGGGCCCACGGCTAGCTGTATCCCTGAACCATTGAGGGTCACACAAGTACTGGATTCGAGATTCCCGTACGGATACTGAGCTCAATGTGTTGAGCATGGGAAGAGGATTTTGGGGAGTGCGACTTCCTAAAAGTCAACCGGGGTCAAATCGTGATTTCCGCTGTTGAGGGGAAAAACGGTCATTTTGCACTGGGGTTCTGAAAAATGGTTTTTCAGATCATAGTATTCAGTTTTGGAAAATGAGTCGATCGGTCCGATCTGATCGGCAATCGGAGTTATGATGAAGTCACGGTGATAGGGATGAACCGAATGTTCATCCTTTGGACCCGGGCCCGTTGGGCCGGTCCAAGACTATGACTAAGTCTATTTAATTAGGCTTAAGAGTTTCATAACTTACAAAAATCATAATTAACCCTAACCCTAGCTCTAAGTGGCCGCCTCCCTCCTCTCCTCAAAAGCCGCCTTGCGCCGCCGCCGCCTTGTTTCGCCGGAATTTGTTCCGGCCTACCTGACGAGGAGAATCCGTCCGCGCCGATCTCGTCAGGCCTTCTAGTGCAGGCTGACGAAGGAGTCTCCCTTCCGGTCGTGGACCTGATTGACGTAATCTACAGCCGCCTACCGTGAAGTGCCGGTTTCCTCACGAAACTGGTCGGAGCCAGGCACGAGTTGCCAGAAAGGTAACCCCGAGAAACACCCTATGAATGGTCATAGCATGATTGATTTTGAATTGTATTGATCGTCTCCCAGCCCAATTTTTGTTCTTCCGCTGCCTCGTCGGGAGGCGCGATCCGGATCCTCCACGGTTCCCCAACATATTCAACATAACTCAAGGACTGATCCAGCTCCACTTCATCGGTTCTCAACACATGGGATGGATCTGGGTCATATTTTCTCAACATTGACACATGAAAAACATCATGTATCGCTGCTAATTCATCAGGAAGCTGCAATCCATAAGCCAACTGTCCAATCCTCTCAACAATCTCAAAAGGACAAACAAATCAAGGAGCTATCTTTCCCTTGAATCTTAACATCATCACGCTCTTGAGAGGAGAAATCTTGAGAAATACTCGATCACCAACCTCAAACTCCAACGGTCGGCGTCTTCTGTTAGCATAGCTAGAGAAGCGATCTTGTGCAACTTTCATTCTGCTTCGAATCAATGAAATCTGATCTCTCATGTGCTGCACAAATTCAGGGGTTGAAAGCTGTTTTTCACCAACTTATTCCCAACAGATCGGAGATCTACATTTGCGACCATACAATGCTTCAAATGGAGCCATCTCGATAGTCACTTGGTAGCTGTTGTTATAAGATAACTCAACCAAGGTTAAGAGAATCCTGCCAGACACCAATGAAATCCATCACAACTGCTCGCAGCATATCTTCTAAAGTCTGAATGGTCCTCTCAGATTGGCCATCTGTCTGGGGGTGATAAGCTGTACTCATAGCCAATCTCGAACCCATGCTTGCAAGCTCTTCCAAAATCGAGATGAGAATCTTGGATCTCTATCGGACACTATCGAAACAGACACTCCATGCAATCTAACCACATGGTCAATGTACAGTTTCATCATTTTCTTCATCGAACACCTCACATCATAGGGAATGAAATGGGTTGAACTTCGAGAGTCTATCAATCACCACCCAAAGCGCATCGCATCCCCTACTTGATCGAGGTAAATGGGTCACAAAGTCCATGGCCATGTGCTCCCAATTCCACTGAGGCACTTCTAAACTTTGCAACAATCCACTTGGTCTCATCCTTTCGTCCTTGACCTGCTGACAATTCAAACATCGAGCAACAAAACCAGAAATGTCTCTCTTCTTGCCTTCCCACAAGTAGTGAGACTTCAAAGCGTAGTACATCTTTCTCTCGCCTGGATGCACACTATACCGACTGCAATGTGCTTCATTCAGGATAGCCTCTTTCAAATCAATCAGGTTCGGAACCACTAATCTTCCACGAAATCTGAAACACCCATAAGAAGCAACAGTAAAATCATCAGACTGACCATTCTGAGCCTTAATCTTCAACTCATAAATATAAGGATCAGTCCTCTGTGCCTCTCTGATGTCAATAACAATCTGTGGTTCAAACTGAATAGAAGAAACTATGGAATACTGACCACCCGATTGGAACCGCCAACCAAAAGTACCCAACTGCTCGTGGACTCTCGAAATACTCAAAGATGTTAGCATCGCAGGCTGGGCTTTCCTACTCAAAGCATCGGCTACTAAGTTCACCCGCCCAGGAAGATACTGAATCTCACAATCAAAATCCTTGAGCAACTCCATCCAACGATGCTGCCTCATATTCAGATCTGACTGAGTGAAGATATACTTCAAGCTCTTATGGTCTGTGTACACCACAAACTCCTCACCATACAGTTAGTGACGCCAGATCTTCAAGGCAAAAACAACCGCTGCCAATTCCAAATCATGAACGGGGTACCTCGCTCGTGGGGCTTCAACTGTCGAGACGTATACGCTATCACATACCCGTTCTGCATCAGAACACAACCTAATCAACTCAAAGAAGCATCGGAGCAAACTAAAAAGCCTCCCAATCCAGATGGTAAAGTCAACACAGGAGCAGTAGTCAACTTCTCCTTAAGTATCTGGAAACTCGACTCGCATTCATCTGTCCAAACAAACTTCCTATCATTCTGGGTCAACTGAGTCATCGGCGTTGCTATGGAAGAGAACTTCTCAATAAAATGCCTATAATATCCGGCCAAACCCAAGAAACTACGGATCTCATAAACATTCCTAGATCTCTACCAGTTAAGAACTGCTTCGACCTTACTAGGATCCACAGAATTCCTTGTGCAGAGATGACATGACCCAAAAATATTACTCTATCCAGCCAAAATTCACACTTGCTGAACTTGGCATACAATTGCGAGTCTCTCAACTTCTGCAACACCAATCTCAAATTCTCTTTATGCTCTCTGAAACTTTTCGAATACACAAGGATGTCATCTATGAATACAATCACGAATCAATCGATATACTCGCTGAAGACGCGATTCATTAAATCCATGAAAACAGCAGGGCATTCGTCAACCCGAACGGCATCACAAGAAACTCATAATGCCCATATCTAGTCCGGAAAGCTTTCTTCGCTACATCGAAGTCTCTAATTCGCAACTTGTCATAGCCAGAGCGCAAATCAATCTTCGAGTATACGGACGATCCTTGCAACTGATCAAACATGTCATCAATCCTTGGCAAGGGATACTTGTTCTTCACCGTCGCTCTATTCAACTGCCAAAAATCCACACACATCCTCATAGATCCATTGTTTTTCTTCACAAACAAAATCGGAGCTCTCCAAAGAGACATACTCGGTCTAATGAAGCCTTTCTCAAGAAGATCTCTCAGCTGATCCTTGAGTACTTTAAACTCAGCTGGCGCCAACCGATATGGAGCTCTATCGGGGCTGTCCCTTGCACCAACTCTATACTAAAATCGATCTCTCTTCTCGGAGGGAATCCAGGAATCTCATCTGGAAAAACATCTGGAAACTCTCGAACAATCAGGATATCGCTCAACTCCAAACGCGACTCTTGGGAAACATCGAGCGCATAAATCATAAATCCAGCGTTACCCAGTGACAACAGACTAAACATCTTCATGGCGGACACCAGTGGAATCTTCGATCGCGAATTAGCACCATAGAAGTCCCACTTCTCGCCCGACTCGAGGGCGAAAGATCACCACACCATGGAAACGATCAACAGTAGCCTTATAACTGGAAAACACATCCATCACCAAGATACATTCAAAATCCCTCATCTCCAAAGAGATCAAATTCTCCACTATCACATTCTGATCAAACCGAATCACACAGTCCACCACAATCTCACGAGACATGTTGGGATAAAACTCAGATGTTTTGGTGATGAAATATTAATAAGAGAAAGAACTCGTAAAAGAAATCATTCAAACCAAAGCGTCAAAGTCTGGACAAGTCTTATCATGATCAACGGAGAAATCAGCTCGAAGTATTGAGGTCAAAGTCAAACCAGCCTGATGATCCGGACGGTGAGAAGTGCAGAAATCAGACAGAAATATTGAATCAGCTGGATGCTTAAAGAACCAGCTCAGAAGTCAGAAGAGGTCTATCAGCTCGACACATGGAAATGAAAAATCAGCTGTGTACAGAACGACATAAGGAATTTGAAATTTGGAATGACTGAAGTACTGTAATATCTGAAGCTATCTAGTTGACGTCTCTGCCATGATTTATAGTCATTGAAACAACTTCAAGCTAAAACCAGATATGCAGGGACATGACAACAGACTGAAGACGGCGCAGACTTACCAAAAAGGGAAATGTATTTAGTAAAGGTGTACATTCATGGTACAGGCATTTATGGCGCCGCAGATATTTCTACTTGGATGTATTCAATGTGTCTACTGGTAAAATTTATTACCGTTACATCCAAAGAGCATATATATAGAAGATAAGAGAAGCTGTGGCGAACTACAGATCCATACAAGATCATTCGAGCATATAGAAGTTATTTAAATCCTTCACAAAAGCATAAGTTCATCCTTGAACCTGCTCGATAAGTGACACGCGCACATATCATACATATTCCTTGTGTCACCAACTCTTCTACACTCATTCTGTAGACTTGAACTCAATTTGTAAAATCATAAACAGAGAGTGTCTGAGTGCTAGAGTAGCACAACCAGCTCAGAGCTTTAAAAGATGTAATAACGAATCAGGCTGAGGGTGTGTGTCGTAAGATAGCTAAACAGCTGAGTACTGAAGTGTTTGTAATAAATAACGAACCAGGCTGCTGGTCTACGTGTTGTTGGTTGCTAGGAGTTCTCTTGGCTGAGGGTCACGAGAGTGGGTTTGTACAAGAGTTTTATAAATCAAAGCCTTCTAGTGAAATCCTTCCCGCCGTGGAAGAAGGGGAGACGTAGGAGATATTGCTCCGAACTTCCAGAAACAAATTACTTGTCCTTACTGCTTTTACATTCATGTTTTGATTAAATTGTTCATCTGCCTGAATCGCATTTATTCCGCATAAAATTACTTTATTACGTGAGACAACAACATCACTGAGAAAGCCTTACAGCTGGTAACTCGGCTGGAAGTTAGTTTTGAGCTGTAAAACTTTTTCAAAAGAAATTGTTTGATTAAAATTAGCAAAGGAGTTCATTCACCCCCCTCTGAACTCTCAAGCACTCTTTTCGATCCTAACAAGTGGTATCAGAGCGGGTTTTCTCTGTGTCTGAACTTTTTACTCATTCTTTTTAGTATACATGTAGGTCTCTCACTCTAAAATTCCTATGTTATTCAAGGAGGAATACAATGTCTGGAAGATCCGGATGCAAGCGCACCTAGCAGCACAAGATGACGACATGTGGTTCGTAATCACTAACGAACCAATGTCGATACTAAAAGTAAACACTGCTAATGCTATAGCTGATGGTGCACCTCAATGGATTGAGAAGCCAAGACATGAGTGGAGCTCTAGTATACATGTAGGTCTCTCACTCTAAAATTCCTATGTTATTCAAGGAGGAATACAATGTCTGGAAGATCCGGATGCAAGCGCACCTAGCAGCACAAGATGACGACATGTGGTTCGTAATCACTAACGAACCAATGTCGATACTAAAAGTAAACACTGCTAATGCTATAGCTGATGGTGCACCTCAATGGATTGAGAAGCCAAGACATGAGTGGAGCTCCGAAGATAGAAAAAAAGCAAATCTTGATAATGTCTCAAAGGATATACTATACAAGACGCTAGACAATAACAAGTTTAGCAAGATTCAGACCTGCACCACTGCAAAATAAATCTGGGAAAAGCTAGTCCAGATTTGTAAAGGAAATGAGGAAACAAATGAAAACAAGCTGACTGTAGCTTTGCAAAAATTTGAGCTCATCAAGATGAAGCCTGAAGAAACCATGGCCAAATTTGATGAAAGATTTAGCTCTCTGATGATCGAACTAGCCAGACTCAATAAAACTTACAGCAACAGAGAGCTAGCCCTAAAATTAATGCGAGCACTCCCCAAGGAATGGGATGTAAAAACTATGGCCATGAGGGAGTCAAAAGACTTGAACAAACTGGAGTTACATGACTTGTTTGCTAACCTGAAGGCATACGAGTTTGAACATTAAACCAGAGCCGAAACGGAGCCATCTACATCTCAACCAACTAAAGCTCTGGCTGCTACTATCGCAGATCAAAATCCATGCCCTACTAGCAGTAGATCGACAGATGAGATGAGCAAGGATGAAATGGCTCTGCTTATCAGAAAATTTGGAAAATTCATACGGAAGCAGAACTCTCAACCCTTCTCATTTCATTCTTCCAAGAAAAATTTTAAAATCCTTCTGACATTAAATGCTATAACTGTGGCAGGACTGGTCATTTCATGGCTTATTGCAATAAGCCAAAACAATACTAGCAGTAGATCGACAGATGAGATGAGCAAGGATGAAATGGCTCTGCTTATCAGAAAATTTGGAAAATTCATACGGAAGCAGAACTCTCAACCCTTCTCATTTCATTCTTCCAAGAAAAATTTTAAAATCCTTCTGACATTAAATGCTATAACTGTGGCAGGACTGGTCATTTCATGGCTTATTGCAATAAGCCAAAACAAGATGAAAAGAAACGACCAGACCGTAGCAGCAGCAGGAACAATAAGGATAAAAAGATATATCAAAAAGGGAAGAGTGAAAAAGCTATGGTGGGAAAAGAGAACAAGAGTGCATGGGATAACTCTGATTCAGATGAATCAAGCTCTGGCTATTCCTCGTCAAGCGACAGTGAAGATGAAGTACAGTGTCTCATGGCAGATGACACTGAGGAGGTATTTGATTTTTCAAACCTTGAATTTACACGAGAGGATCTTGTCACCGCACTAAACAAGATGGTTCTTGAATACAAGAAACTTTCTCAATCATTAAAGGAGTTTAAAGCTGAAGAAGAGAGTTGTGCAACAAGCGCTGAGTTAGCTAGCTCAAGTGCTATGCAGGCTGTTCTAAGTAAGCTTGAAAATGAGAATGCTAATTGAAAAATAGGTCAGAGGAGATGTTCTGCGAGAATCAGCGGGTCAGAGGAGATGTTCTGCGAGAATCAGCGGTTAACTGAAATAATAAACTCCTGGACAAAATCCTCTGTCTCATTACAGAAACTGCAAGGAGTAACTAAACAATTTGGTGTTAAAACCGGATTAGGTTACTGTAGCTATGAAAGCAGTACCTCAGAAACCAGCAGCAATCCAAGGCAAGGAGGAACAAAGTTTAAGACAATAAACTTTGTAAAATCCAGCCGGGTACAGATTGATGAAGAAAATTCTGGTGATACTGTGATGGCAGTTAGGTCCTTGATCCGGCAAGGAAGATTTTTTGGGCAACGATACACTGCTCCTGAGAAGCATCGGGAGAGCTGGCTAAAAAAAGAGTTGAATTTGTAAAAAGAAAGCCTAAATTCAACAAAATAAACCAGCTCAACCAATCTTCAAATAAGGACAGACAGTACAAGCCACACTATCTAAAGCCCAGCTCAAGAAATTGTTATGATGCCTATCACAATCACACCAGAACAAAGAACACACATGGATCACACAAAAGCTTTGATGTATACACTGGTAAATGTATTAGGATTATCCATGTGTGGGTTCCGAAAGGTCTAATCAAACCTGGACCCAATTGAATCAAAGGGTACCAAGTTGTATTGATTTGTGATTGCAGGAACGAAAGACATCTAGACTGGAGCAGTCTACGTGGTATCTGGACAGTGGATGTGCCAGACACATGACTGGATGCCAAGCTGCTCGCAGATATAAAATCATGCAATGGACCTAAAATCACCTTTGGTGATAATTCAAATGGTAACACCGTGGGTAAGGGTAAGCTTACCCATGGTAACTTTACAGTAAACAATGTACTTCTTGTTGAAAATTTGTATTACAACTTGATTAGTATAAGTCAGCTATGTCATAGTGACTATTCTGTTAAATTTCAAAAACACACATGCACAGTTCTTAATCCAGAGGGTCTAACTATTCTCATAGGATATCGATCTGGAAAGACCAACAAAGTAGATTGGTCAGACCAGCCGCATAAAGAGAACACTTGTCTAGTTGCTGACTCCTCAAAATGTTGGTTATGGCATCAACGGATGAATCATTTGATTTCAAAACTATTGCCAATTTGAGCAAAAACGAGCTGGTCGATGGCTTACCCAATTTAAAATTTTCAAAGGACAAGGTTTGCTCCGCCTGTCAGCTGGGGAAACACATCAAATCTACTTTTAAACTTAAAGGCAATATAAAAACCTTTCGAAAGCTGGATCTCTTACATATGGATCTTTTCGGCCCAATATCCGTAACCAGCTTAGGGGGAATGAAATATACCCTTGTTGTGGTCTATGATTTCTCCAAATTTACTTGGGTGTTATTTTTGAAGTCAAAACATCAAACTGCCGACCAGCTGATCAATCTTTTAAAACGTCTTCAAAATGAGCAGTCTTGTAATGTCAATCGGATTCAGATTGATGAGGAACAAAATTTGTAAATTTTAAAATCTCCTCCTATCTGGATGATATTGGAATCAAACATGAATTATCTGCAACAAGAACACCTCAGCAGAATTGATTGGCTGAGCGTAGAAATCGTACTTTGAAAGAAGCTGCCACAACTATGATTGCTGATTCTGGCATCTCAAGTAAATTTTGGGCTGAAGCCGTCAACACAGCTTGTTATAATCAAAACAGAACAATGATAAATAAACCACACGTGGTCACACCCTATGAGATCTGGAATGGCAAGAAACCCGATATCTCGTATTTCAGGGTTTTTGGATGCAAATTTTTCATCCATATAACGGAAAAATGTACTTACGAGCCTTGGACGTGAGATCTGATACAGGTACATTTCTGGGATATTCAGGTGTTAGCAGAGCATATAGAGTATTCAACCACAGAACGTTAACAGTGGAAGAATCAGCTCATGTGGTGTTTGATGAGACCAATATTCAATCATCATCTGCCTCAAAGTTAAACGATCTATGCACTCGTCTTGAATTTATTCATTTGGAAGAGTCAAGTGACGACGAAGAGCAACCTAGACAGCAAGCGCTGATGATCAGCACAACTTGACCAGATCATTTACCAACGCTGACGTTCCAGCTGTCGAGCAAGATGATCGGAATCATGATCTAGCCGGTCCAGAACGAGCTGGTGCTGACAACATCGTTCCAACAAACATCACATCAGCAGATGGCATCTCAGAAGAACCAGTAAGAACACAGGGGGAACAACACGATCCATCTACCTCATACCGACCAGATCTTCAATGGACTAGAAGCTCAATTCGTACCTCAATCCCAGATTCTACCTCAACAGATCTCACCAGGGCACGACAACCTCGGCCTGCTCAAATCTGCTTCCTCACTGGTCTCGACAACACAGCAGAAACTGCTTGGGAGCTCAAATCTGTCAAGGCACCTCATACTTCAGCTCAAATCTGAACTTCTATAACTTACTGTCTACGGTCAGAACTCAAATCTGGTTCTACCTCTCAACGCAGGCTCTAACAACTAGAACTAAGCTAGAAACGGTAAGAAATCACTTACCAGAAGCTCAAACGAACTGAAGAACTCTTGGGTTCACTTTCGCGGAAATTCTTGAACACTGCAAATCCTTCGTGCTCCTCCTATGCGTCGATCTACAGCTCCAGACTAGTATCAATCGAAAGAGCTAAGCAAGACGAACCCAGCGCCACCATTCTTGCTCTAAACAATGTCGAAAATCGACGGCAATCTAACAGAGAAGGGTTCGTTGAACAGTAACTATCGAGGGTTAGCGAAGAAGGAGATAGGGAATATCGTGGTCGAAAATACTTTAGTGTTAATAAACACTTGTATTTAAATCCCTGGGCCAAACTCTACATGGAAGTAAACACCGACATAACCAGATCTCAGCTTCAGATCACAGCGCTAAGGCACAAGTCCTCGAATCTGTTTCCAGCGTTAACTCAAATCTGAGTTCTCAACGCTAACGCTAAAAACAAGCGTAACTATTCAAAACGACGACGCACTGCCTCACATCCGAAATGGATCCCAGCGCTCATATCTGCTCACGCTCACTCGGATCTGAATAACGCTAACTGCACCAGTCAACCCAGCAGCGTTGACTAACACGTGTCCTCTTCTCGCTGACTCTTGCAATCCGCGCACACCCGCTAACAGATTTCTCTCGCTAACGTCACCTCTGATAATGCGAAACGACATCACATCACTACCCACGTCAAATCTGAATACTCTAATATGTTCCCCAGATCTGAACCACCAGTATACCTCAAATCTGATTCTTGCTAATTCCCACGCAAGAATTCTAAAAGATTATCTTCTTCAAGTGATAGAACCTCACATCTGAATACTTACTGGAATTAGATCCCGATGGAAAACAAAACAATACAACTCCAAATTCAACGCAGATTTCACCCGATAGGAACTAGCAACTCAAAGCTGAACTACTCTTCGTCAAATCTTAAAAATAACCAACCAGATTTGACCAAAATCCTCAAGTCCGAAATTCTATAATCACGTCTACCGTGACTAATCCTTAACTAAATCCGATTAATCACTAATTATCGAATCGAAATCCTCACATTCTCCCCCACCTTAAGAGATTTCGTCCTCGAAATCAAAGGCAAACACAGGGCAGAATCAACAAAACACTAAAACTACCAACACAACTCCACTGTCAAAGCTCAAATAGATGAGGCCACTCTTACCTCATCTTCTCTTCTACATCCCAGGTAGCTTCCTCTAGGCCATGCTTACTCCACTGGACCATCACCAATGTAATTACCTTATTCCTCAACTGCTTCTCCTTCCTATCCAGGATCTGCATTGGGTATTCAACATAACTCAAGGACTGATCCAGCTCCACTTCATTGGTTCTCAACACATGGGATGGATCTGGCTCATATTTTCTCAACATTGACACATGAAAAACATTATGTATCGCTGCTAATTCATCAGGCAGCTGCAATCCATAAGCCAACTGTCCAATTATCTCAACAATCTCAAAAGAACCAACAAATCTAGGAGCTAACATGCCCTTGAATATGAACCTTATCACGCTCTTGAAAGGAGAAATCTTGATAAATACTCGATCACCAACCTCAAACTCCAACGGTCGGCATCTTCTGTTAGCATAGCTAGTGAAGCGATCTTGTGCAGCTTTCATTCTGCTTCGAATCAATGAAATCTAATCTCTCATGTGCTGCACAAATTAAGGGGTCGAAAGCTGTTTTTCACCAACTTCTTCCCAACAGATCCGAGATCTACACTTGAGACCATACAACGCTTCAAATGGAGCCATCCCGATAGTCACTTGGTAGCTGTTGTTATAAGAGAACTCAACCAAGGATAAGGAATCCTGCCAGCCACCATTGAAATCCATCACAACTGGTCGCAGCATATCTTCTAAAGTCTGAATGGTCCTCTCAGATTGGCCATCTGTCTGTGGGTGATAAGATGTACTCATAGCCAATATCAAACCCATAGGTGCTTGCAAACTCTTCCAAAATCGAGATGTGAATCTTGGATCTCTATCGGACACTATCGAAACAGACACTCCATGCAATCTAACCACATGGTCAATGTACAGTTTCGTCATTCTCTTCATCGAACACCTCACATAATAGGGAATGAAATGGGCTGACTTCGAGAGTCTATCAATCACCACCCTAATCGCTTTGCATCCCCTACTTGATCGAGGTAAATGGGTCACAAAGTCCATGGCGATGTGCTCCCAATTCCACTGAGGCACTTCTAAACTTTGCAACAATCCACCAGGTCTCATCCTTTCGGCCTTGACCTGCTGACAATTCAAACATCGAGCAACAAAACCAGAAATGTCGCTCTTCATGCCTTCCCACCAGTAGTGAGACTTCAAAGCATGGTACATCTTTCTCTCTCCCGGATGCACACTATACCGACTGCAATGCGCTTCATTCAGGATAGTCTCTTTCAAATCAATCAGGTACGGAACCACTATTCTTCCATGAAATCTCAAACACCCATCAGAAGCAACAGTAAAATCATCAGACTCGCCATTCTGAGCCTTAATATTCAACTCATGAATATAAGGATCAGTCCTCTGTGCCTCTATGATGTCAATCACAATCTGTGGTTCAACCTGAATAGAAGAAACTATCGAATACTGATCACCCGATTGGAACCGCCAACCAGAATTACCCAACTGCTCGTGGACTCTAGAGATACTCAAAGATGTTAGCATCGCAGGCTGGGCTTTCCTACTCAAAGCATCGCAGAAGTCTCTCAACTTCTGCAACACCAATCTCAAATGCTCCTTATGCAATTTTAAAATTTAGCCCGTCAATATATATTTAATTCCTTTCATTAAAACATTATCATACATAGAATACTAAATATATAATTTAATATACTTTCACGGGCTTCTACATTTTCTACTCCGGTCAAGAACTGGTTCAGGAGCATGGTCCACTACTTCTAAGTCCAATAGAACCTAGACTTAACTTAAAATTTAAACTTGGCCTTATACATGACTTGGTCCATAACCTTAAATTCAACCTTTAAAAATATCTAAAATACTCCATCATTTGCTAAAATCAAATATTTACTATTTGACTAAATAAAGACCCATTGACCGACTATAATTTTGACTTTAAAACTTGAAATAAAATATTAGGACCAACAATAATTAAAAGTATGACTAAACATTTGACTTTAAAAGATTTGACAAAAAATTCTTAAAATTGGACTTTAAACATTAAAATTAAAATAACCGGTCCAGAATTAAAATAAGTTGGACCAAACTTAAAACATTTTGGCTCGACCCTCGACTAACCGACCTGGTCCAACCGAACCAACCGGTCCAGCCTAACTGGCCGGCCCATGCAAGCCTAAGCCTAAACCTAGCCGCATGCCTTCTCCCTCCATGCATGCGACGCCGCCGCCTTCTCCCTTACACCCGACCTGCTCCGATCGCCCATGGTCAGTGCCCCACCAAATGGACCACCCTCGGGTCAAGCCGCACCACTTGGACTAGCCATGGCTCGAGCCAAAGCTCACAAGGCACACACGGTGCACTAGAATGTCACAGCCGAACGCAGCTTCTTCATGCGGCCGACCTTGGTTCATACGTGAACTAGCCAACATCTCCCCACCATGGACCATGACTATACTTTCCTAGGACCACCATGAACTATCTCCAAGTCCCTAGAACAGCCCTAAGCCTAAACCTAGCCGCACGCCTTCTCCCTCCATGCATGCGACGCCGCCACCTTCTCCCTTACACCCGACCTGCTCCGACCGCCCATGGCCGGAGCCCCACCGGCTGGACTAACCGATCCCTCTCGATCAAGCCATGGCTCCCCCCCTGG
>KQ991104.1:113411-126576 GCA_001598015.1 Dorcoceras hygrometricum | reverse complement strand
CGTGTAGGGGAGGAAGGAGGCATGAATGGTGATAGAGAAGGGAGGAGGAGGCTAGGGCTAGGGTTTCAAATTATTAGAGTTGGAGTGGAAGAAATGAATGTGACAAAAATGACCCCTCATGTGTCTAAGTAAGAAAGTTAATGGAGTTCTCCAATCCTAACCGTCCACTAAATTGAAATGTTGAATAAAATTCAAACATGGCTTTAAAATCTCTAATTTTCGTAATAAAAGTCCTCACTTTTAAAATACAATAAAGTCCATTGAAACAGCTCGTATAGGCGTAAAACGGGTTCGCCTCAACTAATATTCATAAAAACTCATTTTTCGGAAATTTCTGCTTAAAAATAATAAATTTTAATCTTAAAATATGAGGATATAAAAATTTCAAATAATTTTCATCTCAGTCGTCCCTAGTCTCGTCCACGCGTCCGGAACTCAAATATTTTAAAAATAGAACATGCGTATCATGCAACATTAAAGTCATCATGGAATCACATAAAATAGCAAATAATTTTCTAAAATATGTTTCCCCCTAGTCATGCACTCATTTCTACGTAATTGGGATATCTATGCGTTACAACGCACGTGTCACTCATACGATGGCGTGATTAGATTTTGAAAAGATTTTGAATTTTAACCATGAGGGTGAAAAAGTAAAAATAAGCGCCATTTGTTAAACACGTCACAGCTGTTGATCTTTTTATTGTATCAGCTGGGGTACTGTCAGATCTGATTACATATAAGCTGCAACTCTATATTCGCAAAATCTGAATAGATTCAGATCTCACGCATTCAGCTGACTTAGAACTTATAAACACATATCTGTTATTCTCCCCAAAGCCGAGGTTCTCCCAACGGAAACGTTTACCAAATCTGAAGTTCTCCGTTGTTCCCCTTGAACAGAAGACTCAAATCTGAAGTAAACAAAAGCTGTTCAACCTGCAAAAATTTAGCACAATCATAGATTAAGGTAATTCTAAGATACCAAGAATGCTTCGAAAATACGAAAACTTAGCGTCTGGTAGAGACTTTGTGAAGATATCAGCAACTTGCTGGTCTGTCGACACATACTCTAGACTAACGTCCTTCTTGAGCACGTGAAATCTTATGAAATGATGCCTGATGTCTATGTGCTTTGTTCTCGAATGCAGCACTAGAGAGTAATTGCGATGACACTGGTATTTTCATAGAAAATAGGAGCTTCAGAAACATCAATGCCGTAGTCCTTGAGCTGGTGTTGAATCCATAATATCTGAGCACAGCAGCTTCCAGCTGATAAATTCTCTGCTTCAGCTGTAGACGTAGCAATGGATGATTGCTTTTTACTGAACAAGGAAATCAGACGATCTCCCAAGAATTGACATGTACCACTTGTGGTTCGCCTATCAATCCTACATCCTGCATAATCTGCATCGCTATAACCAATTAGTTGAAAGCTGGAGTCTTTGGGATACCAAAGACCCACATTGGAAGTTCCTTTAAAATATTTTGAAATCCTTTTTACTGAAATGTAATGAGCGTGTTTTGGCTCAGCATGGAATCTAGCACACATACAGACAGCAAACATGATGTCTGGTCTGCTAGCAGTTAAGTATAGCAATGAGTCAATAATACCACGATACAATGATACCTCAATTGCAGTTCCAACTTCATCTTTGTCCAATTTGATTGAAGCACTCATTGGGGTAGCTGCTGCTGAACAATTGTCCATTCCAAACTTCTTCAGCAGTTCTTTCGTATATTTAGCTTGATTGATGAAGATCCCATTCTCAAGCTATCTGATTTATAAACCCAGAAAGAACGTCAGCTCTCCCTTCATTCTCATCTCGAATTTGTCCTGCATCAACTTAGAAAATTTCTGGCATAGTTTGGGGTTAGTTGACCCAAAGATAATATCATCAACATATATTTGTACCAACAGAACATGATCATTCTTGATAAATTTAAATAGCGTCTTATCAACGGTGCCTATCACAAAGTCATGAGCAATCAAAAATTTAGATAGTGTATCATACCAGGCTCTGGGTGCTTGCTTCAACCCATATAGAGCTTTATCCAGTTTATAGACGTGATTTGGCTATGTATGATTCACGAAGCCAGGAGGTTGTTCAACATACACTTCCTTAGTTAAGATGCCATTAAGAAAGGCACTCTTTACAGATAGTGTATCATACCAGGCTCTGGGTGCTTGCTTCAACCCATATAGAGCTTTATCCAGTTTATAGACGTGATTTGGCTATGTATGATTCACGAAGCCAGGAGGTTGTTCAACATACACTTCCTTAGTTAAGATGCCATTAAGAAAGGCACTCTTTACATCCATTTGAAAGACTTTGAAGTCTTTGTATGCAGCATATGCAAGAAACATGCGAATGACTTCTAATCTGGTTACTGGAGCGAAGGTTTCATCGAAATCTATTCCTTCTAGTTGTCTAAAACCTTGACCTACCAATCTAGCCTTGTTTCTAATCACAACACCATCCTCATTCAGCTGTTCCTAAAGACTCATTTAGTTCCTATCACTGAATGATTAGTAGGTCGAGGAACTAACTGTCATACATTCTTTCTCTTAAATTGTCTAAGTTCATCTTTCATAGCATCTATCCAACTTTGCTAAGGCTTCTTCTACCAGCTTTGGTTCTATATGAGAAATGAATGCTGAATTGAAGTACTCATGCATAAGTTGGCCTCGTGTGCGAACAGGAGAATGTACATTACATATGATCTGCTCGGGTGGATGATTTCTATTCCACTAAAGGTCAGATCCGATTGGATTTGATCCTTGTTCTTCTTGGATGTTTGGTTTAATGGCTTCATCAGATACCAATTGATGATTTTTTTTGATAGCTTGACTATTTGAATATGGATCCCAATTGTGTGAACGTTGTTCCAGATTTGGATAAGATACCAATTGATGATTTCGTTGATATCTTGAGTATTTGAAATTGGTCTTGATCCCAATTTATGTGAACGTTGTTCCATATTTTTATCAGATACCAATTTATGATATGAATCTGCTTGCGCAACTTCTTGTGCAACAGTTGTTCCACTCCCCGCAGCTGGCACACTGGTTGAGATCTGTTCCTGCAAAGGGTCAACAATAGTCAAATCAATGACTTCTTTGTTACCAGTCAGATCTGCTTGCTCAGTAGGGATATAATCATGTGGAGTGTCCAGTTCTAGCTGTCGAATCTGTGGCATGTCATCACTTGATTCATCTAAGCTGGTTGTTTCCTGAAGTGTGCACAGATCATTTAAGCTCGCAGCTGAGTTGGAACGAAATCTGGTTTCATCTTATACTACGTGAGCTGATTATTCAACCGTCAAGCTGTGAGACCCGAAATTTAGAAAATATTAATTTGTTTGATTAATCAGATTTTAAGAATTCAGATTTGTTCGTGACAAATCTGGTCGATTATCTTTCTGTTGGAAGGCTCCGTTAGCATCTTTGGGTCATATTTTATATTTGGAGCAGTTCTGGGAGTTTTGAGTTAGCGTTCAGATTTGTGGAGAGATCTGATCAAATAGGAGAAATCTGTTAGTGCTAGTACTGTTTAGAAGTCTGCCAGCGTGTTTTTTGTAGAGAGTGCAATACGTCGTCGTTTAGATTAGTTGGTACGACGTCGTTTGGCCTAGCGTTAGTGAGAGATCTGCTGACGTAAGAGGTCTGTTGAACGTGGCGCGGGAGTGATGCGACGCCGTTTCGCAGGAGCAGATGTCTTGGGAGAAGTCTGTTTGATTTGTTCAACAGATGTCAACGCGAGTCAACGATCCTGTAGTTGAGTGATCGCTGTTAGCACTGGTTTCAGATTTGTACTGTAGCGTGAGGCAGAAACTACATCGTTTAGTTAAGTTGGAACGACAGCATTTGAGTGGAGCGCTTTGTATCAGCTGTTGGTTATGTTACATATCTACTGTTGAGGGATCTGATGTGTTGTTTTATTCAGCTGCTGGTTTGTTGATCAACTGTTGGTAGCAAGGTGAAGTGTCCCTCTGCGACGTCGTTTGGTTAACTTGGTGCGACGCCGTTTATCTTTAGCGTTTTTTGAGAGATTCAGCTGTTGGTTGAGATAACAGCAATGACAATTGATTTTGTCGGTGGAATCTGTTCCTGTTTCTGTCAGCTTTTGAGAAGTGTATTTAATAGAAGACTTGGTCTTCGATTATTTAACAGATCCCATACTTAGAATATTTTTCCCCAATTGTCGATATCTGTCGCGAACCCTAAGCACTGTTCACCGTAGCTTTTCACCGACGAATCCCGCCGTTTCTGGTCGTTGTTTTGCATGGTTGAGGTAGCGTTGGACTCCTCTTGTAAATGTGCTTCATCCTATATCGTTATTGGAAGCTGTAATTAGCTGGAAGCGAGATCGCGAAGCAGCACCAGTAGCCGTGCGTTCGTGTAGTTTCAGGTAGCACTTCGATTATTTGATGAGATCTTACCTCGAGAGTTTATTTAAGCTTCCTGTTGAGTTAGATATGTAGGATAGTGCTGGTTGAGTTGTTGCTCCCAGTCTGTGATTTTGTGTTTAGCGTCCCTTGAGAATTATGCGTGTTGTTTTAGCAGGTTCATATCAGATTTCTCGGGACCCCGTTTGTGGTAATTGTTGCACAAAAATTCGAGGTACGGATTTGAGCTTGTTATAGATTTGAATTGGCGTGGGATATTATGTGAGGTTGCTGGTATTCAATTGCTATGTATTCTGTGTTGTCGACTGTTTGCATACATGCATTATTCACGCTCATTTCAGCTCACTATTGCATCGTATCTTGTTGTATTGTTGCTGTTCTGTTCTTACCAGGATGCGAGGGCGAGCGGAAATACCGCACTCTCATCTCCCTGCTGCGATCTGTTAGCCCTCATGCGCCGAGTGGTTAACTTCCACAGTTCATGAGTTGGGCAACGGCAGGTTGAGCTGTTTGATGCATCTGGTATTCGGGTGTGGTGTAAAGATGAGCGGGTAATTCTCGTATGCTTGTACACACACCAGTGGCCACCATTCATTGCAGATCTTGTTGATCTGTGCTTGAGTTCCTTGGCTCCCTTATTCGGTTGAAGCCTTCAGCTGTTGTTCTGTGTCTCATGCATAGCATCTGCATTTTATCTTATGCTGTTTATTTAGCTGTTTCAGTTGCTCTCCGTACTGGGGTTTGACCCCATGTCCCTCCGGGGCTTGGTTTTTTTTGTTTGCCTGTGTTTGTTTTCAGGTATTCCAGGTTTCACAGCTGGTCGTGGTTTTAACCCAGCTGGAGGTGCCCCAGGAGGTAGTTAGATTGTCCGAGTTATGTATAGTATTTATATGCACTGGTAGCACTGCGGGTGGGATGTCCCGGGTGATGCTTAGACCTATATAGTTGTCAGTCTATCAGTACTTGTATTGTGCAGTTGTGGTTGTTATCAGGTACTTAATGCATGTTTTATGCCGTACTGTTTTACTTTGGGCTTGTAGCCTTGGTTTGTTGTGTAACTGGGATTATTTTGAGTATTGCCGTATTTCAAATTATGTTATCTTTCAGTTAGGCCAAAAGCAAAAATTTTAACCAATTTTTTGTTGCTTTCGCTATGTTTTTGCGTGTTGTGCACGAGGCCTGACATTTTTGGTATGAGATCTTAAGCTGGGATAAACTCGATTTCTTTGATCACACTTGAGTCTAGGCACAGTGTTGTGTGTTGTTTGTGCTTGACTATGTGACTTATGTGCTGCATATTGTTTGTGTGATATCTGATTTCTATGATGTACCTGTTCTGTGTTATTTTATCCTGTTTAGTTCCTTCGTAGAGATGCTGCCTAGACGTAGGGATAGAGGTAGAGGGAAGTTTCAGGACGAGTCTGGAGGTCAGAACGAGGATCAGCGTAGTTTCCCTTCTCGTGGTCGCAGTAGGCGAGTGGAGGATGAAGTTGACGACTTGACAACCCGTGTGGAGAGCATGGAGATTGTGATGGCTAGGTTCCAAAGGATGAGTCCCCAGATTTTCAACGGTGACGAGTCTAGAGAGGATGCGGATTCGTGGCTACGGCACATCACTGGTTTGTTCGATCGTGTTCAGTACCATGATGTGCTTCGGTTGAGTTTGGCGACCTTTCAGCTGAGGAAGAGTGCAGAGCGTTGGTGGCGTGGCGCTTCGAGGACGTTATAGGAGACCGGTGTGGAGATTACTTGGGATAGTTTCTGCGTTGCTTTTCGGCAGGAGTACGTCCCGGAGTCGTACGTGAATGCTCTTGAGAGAGAGTTCGATCATTTGGAGCAAGGTACGATGTCTGTGCGAGAGTATGCTCGGTTGTTTTCTTCTATTTTGGCGTATGACCCGCATGTTGCTGGCCGGGAGAGGGACAAGAGGACTAAGTTTTTTGAGGGTTTGAACGAAGAGCTGTATTCGATGGTGCTGACGAGCAAACCGAAGAGTTATGCCGAAGCAGTGGATAATGCAATCGACATTGAGGAAGGTCTGTGGAGCCGGAGGTCGGGTGTTAGGCCTCAGGGTGCTCAGGGTGGTCATCCTGCTGTTCAGGGAGCACAGTCTTCTCATTCTTCGCAGTCATCTCATCAACCCAGCAGCAGCAGCAGTTGGCTCAGCAGTCTGGCCGCCAGAGGTTCCGACCTCGTGGCCATCAGTTTAAGAAGAATTCTGGTTCAGGTTCTTCTGGTTCTGGTAGCTCTAGTAGCAGTGGTTCTAGGGCAGAGTTTTGTGGTTTCTGTGGAGGCAAGCATCCGTCGACTCAGTGTGTTGGTGTGCAGGGCTCTTGTAATATCTGTGGTCAGTACGGGCATTTCGCGAAGGTGTGTCCGTCGGTTGGATCGCAGCAAGCCACAGCCCCACCTCAGGGTCGAGGAGGATCGTCTAGGGGTCGTTCCCCTCAGTTTCCGCAACCTAGGGTTGGAGAGACACAGTTAAGACCATTCTAGTTTCCTGGTCCATCGCGTTTCGGACAGTCGTCTTAGCAGCATTTCTCTGGACCCCAACATGCTCAAGCGAACGCTATTACTAAGGAGCAAGCGGAGGAGACGCCGAGCAGGATGATTTTAGGTACATGCCTTGTCTTTGGTTTTCCTGCACGAGTGTTGTTTGACACCGGCGCATCGCATTCGTTTATTTCTGATGCATTTGTGGTCGAGCATGGTCTGCATACCACTTCTTTGGCGATGTTGTGTGTCAGGCCTCGTGCTCACAACAGATAAACACATGTGGAAGCTATCAAAAAGTGGGTAAAATTTTCGCTTTTAGGCCCGACGGTTTTAAACATATAATTTAAAATACGACAATACTTAAAATAAGTTTCCCCAATTCATAAAACAACCAACAATAAAGCATACATAATTCAAACATGTATCAGACTCCCCTACGGGTACAACAACAAAGCGCAGGGCATCCCCATGGCTAACTGATACATATATATAAGTATGCTATATGCAACTGGGACACGCTAGCCACCTCCTGGGGCACCACCGGCTGGGTTAAAACCACGACCAGCTGTAGAACCTGGGTTTCCTGAAAACAACGCAACAAAGAAACAAACCAAGCACCGGAGGGACATGGGGTCAAACCCCAGTACGGAGAGCAACAATAAAAAAGCAATAAACAGCAAGGAAAAAAATACAGATGCTATGCATGAGACGCCGAAGAACAACGGAAAGCTCGACCCACAAGGGAGCTAAGGAACTCAAACATAGCTCCAAGAATTACCAACAACATACAGTGGCCACGGGGTGTGTTCACAGTGTGGTAGTGAGCCACTCGCCATGACACTACTCCCACTTACCAAATGCATACAACAACTCAACCTGCTGTTGCCTCGCCCATGAACTGTGGTAGTTAACCACTCGGCGCATGGTGGCTACGATCCCAGCAGGGAGATGAGAGTGCGGTATTGCCGCTCGCCCTCACATCCTGGTAAAAACAACAATAATACAACAAGGTACAAAGACTACCAAAGCTGGAATACAATAACATGCGTGTATGCAACATGCTGGAATACTGGCATATAAAATATGATACGCATCAAATACACAAATAGCATACACAGTCCTCAACCAGGACCACAACAAGAACGGAAATCCAACACAGCCATCTCGCAATTCATCCTAGCCACGTTCTACGCTGAATTACAAGCTCAAGATCCGTACCTTATACTGAGCAACAATTACCACAAGGATTCCCAAGAGATCTGGTTCCACCTGCTCAAATATACGACACACAGATCTCAGAAATTCACACAGAAGCTCAGGGCCAACCTAAAAAACGCACGGCTGAGAGCTACAACTCAACCAGCTAATCATTAAACCTCAACAACCAAACAGGAAGCTTAAAACTATGGATAGAAACAAGGTCTCGAAGCTGGACAGAAACGCTACCTGCACAACAAAACTCACGCACGAGAACAGCAACTTCGTGCTTTCGCTCCAGCCCACGACAGCTTCCAAAAACGGTGTAGGATGATAGAGCTTCTCGAGAGGAGTCCAACGCTACCTCACACGAGCAAAACAACCACCGGAAACGTCGGGAATTCACCGAAATAGCTCACAGTGAACAGTAACGAGGGTTTGAGAAAACAAAGAACGAAATGCTGGAAAATATTCTAAGTATAGAATCTGGTATCGAATTTGAAGACCAAGTCTTCCTATAAATAGCACTAGCAACGACTGGAACCAATTCAAATAATTGTCCACCGACAAAACCAGTCGACACCATAAATCTCCCAAACCAGCAGGCACAATCAACCAGCAGATGCAAAGAAACCAGCTGCTGAAATCTCAAACCACGCTAAACAAAACGACGACGCATCGCATACGCCATCCAGTCGCTAGCTACAGTAACCACCACCAGCTGCAAGTTACAGTAGCGAACAATCTCTCGCAGCTGGACAACCAGACGCTGGTTCAAAAATACAAAAGCTGGAACCAGCTGCAACATACAAAACGCAGCGTTGCAACTAATCAAAACGGCGTCGCACAACTGACATCATTATCCAGTCGCAACATCTCGCTAAATACCAGTCGCAGGCTACAGCGCACAACCAGTCGCAAGATACGAAACACAACCAGTCGCAAGCTACAGAACTTTGACCCGCGTTGACCATTGCTCTCTACTGATCATCCAGACGCAACAACTCCTCGCAGCTGGTACCAGTCGCAATACCTCAAACGACGACGTATAGCGCTCAACACAAAACACGCTACTAAACTCTCGACTGGTTCCTCGACTGGTCTCTTCACCAGCGACCACAACACAATTCACTAACGCATCTGCAGCATTACAAAACGCGCTTCGACTGGTTTTTCGCCACCGACCAGCTTTTGCCTCAAAGCTCAAACACACGAAAACATCCAGAATTGCTCAACACACGAAATGGAACCCGAAAATGCAACTCAAAACAGATATCTAAGCACGAAATCTCATGATCAACCGATTAATTCCACTAATTAATCCTTAATACAAAATCAGGTCTCACAATTCTCCCCCACTAAAAAGGATTTCGTCCTCGAAATCACAACAACAATTCTGAATCAACAAACAACAGCAGAGGCTAAAATAGAAACTAAAACTAACACCAGAACTCGCCCAACACTAGGCCAAGAGTTCAAGATAACTGAGCAAACAAATCACAACAACTAAGGAAGAAAACAGCAAAACTACAAGCTACTGGAAAATATAGCTCAACAGCTACTCAAACAGATGCGGCCACTCGCGCTGCATCTTCTCTTCCAGCTCCCAAGTAGCTTCTTCCCTACCATGTTTGCTCCACTGCACCATCACCAACGGAATGGTCTTATTCCTAAACTGTTTCTCTTTCCTGCCAAGGATCTGCAAAGGATATTCTTGATAGCTCAACGACTGATCTAGCTCTACCTCGTCAGTTCCAAGCACATGAGACGGATCTGGCTCATACTTCTTCAACATGGAAACGTGAAAGACGTCATGCAGAGAAGATAACTCGGACGGCAACAATAGATGGTACGCTAAAGGGCCAATCCTCTCGACAATCTCATATGGACCAACATAACGAGGGGCTAACTTTCCCTTGCGTCCAAAGCGCATCACACTACGAAATGGAGAAACCTTGAGAAATACACGATCACCAACCTAAAACTCAAGAGGTCGACGCCTCTTATTCGCATAACTGGCTTGGCGATCCTGGGAAGCTTTCATCCGCTGTCTAATAAGATCCACGTGATCTTTCATCTGCTGCACAAAGTCAGGGGCAGATAGCTGCTTCTCCCCCACTTCTTCCCAACAAACGGGCGATCTGCACTTGCGGCCATACAAAGCCTCGAAAGGCGCCAGGCCAATCGCCACTTGGTAGCTGTTATTATACGAAAACTCAACCAAAGACAACGCGTCTTGCCAACTACCTCCGAAATCCAACACAACAGCACGCAACATATCCTCTAACGTCTGAATAGTTCGCTCAGATTGGCCATCTGTCTGGGATGATACGCGGTACTCATAGCCAATCTAGTGCCCAAAGCTGTCTGCAAACTCTTCCAAAACCTGGAAGCAAACATCGGATCTCGGTCAGACACGATTGAAACAGGCACACCGTGCAATCTAACAACAAAATCAACGTACAGTTTCGCCATCTTCTTCAACGAGAAGGTCATCCCATAGGGAATGAATTGTGCAGACTTAGACAAACGGTCTACAACTACCCAAACAGCATCGCACCCTCGGCTGGAACGAGGCAAATGCGTTACGAAATCCATCGCAATGTGCTCTCAATTCCATTGGGGCACCTCTAAACTCTGCAACAGACCACCAGGCCTCATCCTTTCGGCCTTAACCATCTGGCAGTTCAAACAACGGGCGACAAAACCAGCAACATTGCTCTTCAGGCCAGCCCACCAAAAGTGCGGCTTCAAAGCATGGTACATCTTCCGTGCACCAGGATGAACACTATGTCTGCTACAGTGCGCTTCTCGAAGGATATCTTCCTTTAAATCAATCAAATTGGGCACAACCAACCTGCCCCGGAAACGCAAACAACCATCGGACGAGACAGAATAGTCCTCAAGTTCGCCAGCCCTGACTTTCATCTTCAACTCGTGGATTGACGAATCGGTCCTCTGAGCTGCTCGTATGCTAGAAACAATCTGCGGTTCCATTTGAAAAGATGAAACCATCACACAATCCTCAGCCGGATAGAATCTCAAACCCGTAGTGTTAAGATGCTCTTGATCCTTAGAGATGTACAACGACGGAAGCATCTCACTAGCCTTCCTGCTCAAAGCATCAGCCACTACGTTCGACTTCCCAGGCTGGTATTTAATCTCACAGTCAAAATCCTTAAGCAGCTCCATCCACCGACTCTGTCTCATGTTCAAGTCAGGCTGCAAAAACAGATACTGCAAACTCTTGTGGTCGGAGTACACCACAAACTGCTCGCCATACAGGTAGTGACGCCAGATCTTTAACGCAAAGACCACCGCTGCTAACTCCAAATCATGAACTGGGTAACGAGTCTCGTGCGGTTTCAACTGCCGCGAGGCATACGCAATGACTCTACCATTCTGCATCAACACACAACCCAATCCATTAAGCGAAGCGTCAGAACAAACAACGAAACCACCTGAACCGGACGGCAAAGCCAACACAGGCGCATTAGTTAACTTCTCCTTGAGCAGTTGAAAAGCATTCTTACACTGCTCAGTCCAAACAAACCGCTTATCCTTCTGGGTCAATTGGGTCATCGGCTTTGCTATAGAAGAAAACCCCTCAATGAAACGACGATATTTGCCAGCCAGACCTAAGAAACTGCGAATCTCAGACACATTTCTCGGTCGCTCCCAGTTCAACACGGCATCCACTTTACTGGGATCCACAGAAATGCCATCTGCTGAAATGACATGGCCCAGAAATACAACGCGTTCCAACCAGAACTCGCACTTGGAAAACTTCGCATACAACTGCTGCTCTCTCAACCTCAGAAGAACCATCTCCAAGTGCTCCTTGTGCTCCCTCGGAATCTTCGAGTAAACAAAGATGTCGTCTATAAAAACAATCACAAACTGATCTATGAACTCTCGGAAGACTCGGTTCATCAGATCCATGAAGACTGCAGGCGCGTTGGTCAACCCAAACGGCATCACCAGAAACTCAAAATGTCCGTACCTCGTACGAAATGCAGTCTTCGCGACATCTTGTTCCCTCACTCTGAGTTGATGGTACCCGGAACGAAGATCAATCTTAGAATACACCGCAGAACCTTGCAACTGATCAAAAAGATCATCGATTCTCGGTAACGGGTACTTATTCTTCACAGTGGCTTTATTCAACTGACGAAAATCAATGCACATCCGCATTGAGCCATCCTTCTTCTTCACAAACAAAATGGTCGCTCCCCACGGTGACATACTAGGGCGAATGAAACCCTTCTCCAGCAAATCATCCAACTGTACCTTGAGTTCTCTCAACTCCGCAGGCGCTAGACGATACGGGGCACGAGAAATCGGAGCTGTGCCAGGCACCAACTCTATGCTGAAGTCTATCTCCCGTCTCGAAGGAAAACCAGGAATCTCCTCCGGAAACACGTCGGGGAAGTGTCGCACCACAAGAACGTCACTAAGCTGAACACTAGAAGAAGAAGACGCATCCAAAGCGTAAATCATAAAGCCAGCATTCCCCAAAGACAACAAGCTAAACATCTCCATCGCGGAGACCAACGGAATCTTCGATCTCGAGTCCTGGCCGTAGAAGTCCCACTTCTAGCCAGTCAAATGCCTAAAGCGCACAATCCCATGGAAGCAATCCACGGAGGCCCTGTAGTTGGACAGCACATCCATCCCAACTATACAATCGAAATCCAAAAGCATCAAACGGATCAAATTCTCTAACAAGGCATGCTCACCAAACCGCAACACAACATCCAACAAAATCTCTTGCAAAAACTGTTAGAGTATATGCCCAACTAGCCAACTTGTGGCGTGTGGGTTTTATAGACTCTTGTACAAACAGTCTTTATATATGATATTCGCATTATCTTATATGGCATTCTTTACTTTCATTATGTGTGTAATGATTTGCAATTGTGTTGAGTAAAGACCTAGAATACACTAAAGCGTATGTTAGATGTGATAGTGGGTATGACGGCTATCATGAAACACATCTAATAGTCGCTGTGTATTCTGAACATGTTCCTAGTCGATTGGGCCGTCAAAATGAGGATAAGGC
>KQ991104.1:89075-108991 GCA_001598015.1 Dorcoceras hygrometricum | reverse complement strand
GTTCGTGCTGATCTCGTCAGCTCTTCTAGTGCAGCCTGACGAAGGAGTCTCGGATCTGGTCGTGGACCGGATTGGCGTAAACTACCGCAATCTACCGAGAAGAGCCGGATTATTGTAATCACGGTTGGAGCCAGGCACAAGTGCCAGCGAGGTAACATGCTAAAACATCCTATGAATGTCGTAGAATGTTAATTTGTTTTCGTATTGATCGCCTCCCGGTTCTCTGTTTATTGTTATTCCGCTGCCTCGCCGGGGGGCGGATCCGGATCCCCAACAAAAACAGGCTTACACCACCAGGGGTAGAAACAGAAACAACATCGCGCAAAGGGACGGTACACAAACCATGCTCAACAACGAACGAATCAGAAATAAACAAATGCGATGCACCGGTGTCAAACAACACACGAGCAGGAAAGTCAAAAACAAAGCATGTACCTCCAATCACCCGGCTCGATGTCTCCTCGGCCTGCTTCCGTGTGAAGGCGTTAACCTGAGCATGCTGGGGTCCTGGAAAGAAAGGCTGAGACGACTGCCCAAAACGCGAAGGGCCAGGCTGCTGAAACGGCCTAAACGGAGTCTCACCAAAACGGGGCTGCTGAAACTGCTGCGAACGGCCCCTAGACTGACCCCCACGACCCGGAGGCTGGGCCGCGGCCTGCTGTGATCCAACTGACGGACACACTCTCGCAAATGCCCGTACTGACCACATAGGTTGCAGGAACCCTGCACACCAACACACTGCGTGGAAGAATGCTTTCCACCGCAAAAGCCACAAAACTCCACCCGAGAGCCGCTGCTACTTGAGCTGCCAGAACCAGAAGACCCTGAACCAGACTTCTTCTTAAATTGCTGACCGCGGGGTCGAAACCTCTGACGGCCAGACTGCTGAGCTACCTGCTGCTGCTGCTGCTGAGGAAAATGCACGGACTGAGAACTCTGAGACGACTGAGCTCCCTGACCAGCGGGTCTACCACCCTGCACCGCCTGCGCCACCTGCACTCTGCGTGCACTACGGCTCTTCATGCCCTCCTCAATGTGGATAGCAGTATCCACGGCCTCAGCATAAGACTTGGGCTTGCTTGTCAGAACGCTCTGGTATAGATCTCCATTCAAACCCTCCACAAACCTGGTACTCTTGGCCCTCTCCCGGCCAGCAACATGCGGAACATACGCCAACAGAGCAGAAAACTTGCGAGCATACTCGCGCACAGACAACGAACCCTGCTCCAAGAACTCAAACTCCCGCTCACGGGCAGCTACATATGAGTCGGGGACATACTCCTGCCTGAAGACCTGGTAGAAAGTGTCCCAAGTAATGCCAACACCAGTCTCGAGTAAGGTACTAGACGTACCTCGCCACCAACGCTCTGCGGACTTCCTCAACAACAAGGTTACCAACCTCAACCGGAGATCGTCGTCATACTGGGCTAGATCAAAAAGATGTATGACGCTATGGAGCCAAGAATCCGCATCCTCACTCGATTCATCGCCATTGAAGACAGGAGGATTCATCCTCTGAAACCGAGCTATGACCACATCCATTCTCTCTACCGGAGCCGGCGGAGCTTCAGCCTCCTCCTCTCCACTACTCTCAAGAGTATGACTAGGCGCACTATACTGATCCTCATTCTGTCCTCCTGATTCCTGAAACAGCCTCCTACTTCTCCCACGACGTCTAGGCGGCATCTAAAACACTCAACAAGATAAGGAAAAACAGAACAGATACAGCAAGGAAAGCATATAACACAAAATATGCTGCACGTAGTCATATAAGTCATGCAAATGCAACACGCAACATTGTGCCTAGGCTCAAGTGTGATCAAAGGAATTGAGCTTATCCCAGTTTAAGCTATGATACCAAAAATGTCAGGGCTCGTGCTCACAACAGATAAACACATGCGGAAGCTATCAAAAGTGGGTAAAATTTTCGCTTTTAGGCCCGACGGTTTTAAACATATAATTTAAAATACGACAATACTTAAAATAAGTTTCCCCAATTCATAAAACAACCAACAATAAAGCATACATAATTCAAACATGTATCAGACTCCCCTACGGGTACAACAACAAAGCGCAGGGCATCCCCCTGGCTAACTGATACATATATATAAGTATGCTATATGCAACTAGGACACGCTAGCCACCTCCTGGGGCACCACCGGCTGGGTTAAAACCACGACCAGCTGTAGAACCTGGGTTTTCTGAAAACAACGCAACAAAGAAACAAACCAAGCCCCGGAGGTACATGGGGTCAAACCCCAGTACGGAGAGCAACAATAAAACATCAATAAACAGCAAGGAATAAAATACAGATGCTATGCATGAGACGCCGAAGAACAACGGAAAGCTCGACCCACAAGGGAGCTAAGGAACTCAAACATAGCTCCAAGAATTACCAACAACATACAGTGGCCACGGGGTGTGTTCATAGTGTGGTAGTGAGCCACTCGCCATGACACTACTCCCACTTACCAGATGCATACAACAACTCAACCTGCTGTTGCCTCGCCCATGAACTGTGGTAGTTAACCACTCGGCGCATGGTGGCTACGATCCCAGCAGGGAGATGAGAGTGCGGTATTGCCGCTCGCCCTCACATCCTGGTAAGAAACAAAAACAATACAACAAGGTACAAAGACTACCAAAGCTGGAATGGAATAACATGCGTGTATGCAACATGCTGGAATACTGGCATATAAAATATGATACGCAGCAAATACACAAATAGCATACACAGTCCTCAACCAGGACCACAACAAGCACGGCAATCCAACACAGCCATCTCGCAATTCATCCAAGCCACGTTCT
This sequence comes from Dorcoceras hygrometricum, assembly GCA_001598015.1. Taxonomy (NCBI): domain Eukaryota; kingdom Viridiplantae; phylum Streptophyta; class Magnoliopsida; order Lamiales; family Gesneriaceae; genus Dorcoceras; species Dorcoceras hygrometricum. The sequence goes on along the minus strand of KQ991104.1, from coordinate 106,183 downwards.
ACGCTGAATTAAAGATACGCAGCAAATACACAAATAGCATACACAGTCCTCAACCAGGACCACAACAAGCACGGCAATCCAACACAGCCATCTCGCAATTCATCCAAGCCACGTTCTACGCTGAATTACAAGCTCAAGATCCGTACCTTATACTGAGCAACAATTACCACAAGGATTCCCAAGAGATCTGGTTCCACCTGCTCAAATATACGACACACAGATCTAAGAAATTCACAAAGAAGCTCACGGCCAACCTAAAAAACGCACGGCTGGGAGCTACAACTCAACCAGCAAATCATTAAACCTCAACAACCAAACAGGAAGTTTAAAACTATGGCTAGAAACAAGGTCTCGAAGCTGGACAAAAACGCTACCTGCACAACAAAACTCACACACGAGAACAGCAACTTCGTGCTTTCGCTCCAGCCCACGACAGCTTCCAAAAACGGTGTAGGATGATAGAGCTTCTCGAGAGGAGTCAAACGCTACCTCACACGAGCAAAACAACCACTGAAAACACCGGGAATTCACCGGAATAGCTCACGGTGAACAGTAACGAGGGTTTTAGAAAACAGAGAACGAAAGGCTGGAAAATATTCTAAGTATAGAATCTGGTATCGAATTTGAAGACCAAGTATTCCTATAAATAGCACTAGCAACGATTGGAACCAATTCAAATAAGTGTCCACCGAAAAAACCAATCGACACCATAAATCTCCCAAACCAGCAGGCACAATCAACCAGCAGATGCAAAGAAACCAGCTGCTGAAATCTCAAACCACGCTAAACAAAACGACGACGCATCGCATACGCCATCCAGTCGCTAGCTACAGTAACCACCACTAGCTGCAAGCTACAGTATCGAACAATCTCTCACAGCTGGACAACCAGACGCTGGTTCAAAAATACAAAAGCTGGAACCAGCTGCAACATACAAAGCTGGAACCAGCTGCAACTAATCAAAACGGCGTTGCACAACTGACGTCATTATCCAGTCGCAACATCTCGCCAAATACCAGTCGCAGGCTACAGCGCACAACCAGTCGCAAGATACGAAACACAACCAGTAGCAAGCTACAGAACTTTGACCCGCGTTGACCATTGCTCTCGACTGATCATCCAGACGCAACAACTCCTCGCAGCTGGTACCATTCGCAATACCTCAAGCGACGATGTATAGCGCTCAACACAAAACACGCTACTAAACTCTCGACTGGTTCCTCGACTGGTCTCTTCACCAACGACCACAACACAATACACTAACGCACTTGCCGCATTACAAAACACGCTTCGACTGGTTTTTGCCACCGACCAGCTGCTGGCTCACAAAACCAGCTTTTGCCTCAAAACCCAAAAAACACGAAAGCATCCATACTTGTTCAACACACGAAATGGAACCCGAAAATGCAACTCAAACCTCAAAACAGAGATCTAAACAACAAAATCTCTTAATCAACCGATTAATTCCAAAAATTAATCCTTAATACAAAATCAGGTCTCACATTGTGCCTGTTTCCACTCCTGGCGGTGGGAGCTTGTACTCCCAAGAGGTTTTGCTGAATGGAGTTCTGAGTTTTGGTGAGCATTTGTTAGTAGCGAATTTGATTCGTTTGATGTTGTGGGATTTCAACTGCATTGTAGGAATGGACGTGTTGCCCAGCTATAGGGCCTCCGTGGATTGTTTCCATGGATCGTGCATTTTAGGCCTCAGTCCGGTGAGAAATGAAATTTCTACGGTGCTGATTCTCAGTCGAAGATTCCGTTGATCTCAGCGATGGAGATGTTCAGCTTGTTGTCGACGGAGAATGCTGGTTTTATGATTTATGCGTTGAATGCATCTTATTCTTCTCATGTGCAGCTCAGCGATGTTCCAGTGGTGCGTCATTTTCCTGATGTGTTTCCGGAGGAGATTCCTTGTTTTCCTCCGAAGAGGGAAATTGACAATAGCATTGAGTTGGTGCCGGGTACAGCTCCGATTTCGCGTGCACCGTATCATTTAGCGCCTGCTGAGTTGAGAGAGCTCAAGGTGCAACTGGATGAATTGCTGGAGAAAGGTTTTATCAGACCTAGCATGTCGCCGTGGGGAGCGACTATCTTGTTTGTCAAGAAGAAGGATGGCACAATGAGGATGTGCATTGACTTACGTCAGCTGAACAAAGTTACTGTTAAGAATAAGTACCCGTTGCCGAGGATCGACGACTTGTTTGACCAGTTGCAAGGTTCTGCTGTATATTCGAAGATCGATCTACGTTCATGGTACCATCAGCTGAGAGTTAGAGATCAAGATTTCACGAATACTGCTTTTCGTACTAGGTACGGACATTTTGAGTTTCTGGTGATGCCTTTCGGATTGACCAATGCTCCTGTAGTCTTCATGGATTTGATGAACCGAGTCTTCCGCGAGTTTATAGATCTGTTTGTGATAGTGTTCATCGATGACATCTTGGTGTACTTGAAGACACCTTTGGAGCATAAGGAGCATTTGAGAGTTGTTCTTCAGACGTTGAGGGACTCGCAGTTGTACGCCAAATTCTCTAAATGCGAGTTCTGGTTGGATCGCGTCGTGTTTTTGGGTCATGTGATTTCAGCGGATGGCATTTCTGTGGATCCCAGTAAGGTAGATGCTGTTTTGAACTGGGAGAGACCTAGTAATGTGTCTGAGGTTCGTAGTTTCTTGGGTCTGGCTGGCTATTACCGTCGTTTTATAGAGCGTTTCTCTAGTATAGCTAGGACGATAACTGAGTTGACTCAGAAAGACAAGAGGTTTTGGACTGAGCAATGCGAGAATGCTTTTCAATTGCTCAAGGAGAAGTTGAATATTGCGCCTGTGTTGGCTTTGCCGTCTGGTTCAAGTGGCTTCGTCGTTTGTTCTGATGCTTCGCTCAATGGATTGGGCTGTGTGTTGATGCAGCATGGTCGAGTCATTGCATATGCTTCGCGGCAGTTGAAACCGCATGAGACTCGTTATCCAGTTCATGATTTGGAGCTAGCAGCTGTGGTCTTTGCTTTGAAGATCTGGCGCCACTATCTGTATGGAGAGCAGTTTGTGGTGTATTCGGACCACAAGAGTTTACAGTATTTGTTTTCGCAGCCTGACTTGAATATGAGGCAGCGTAGATGGATGGAGCTGCTTAAGGATTTTGATTGTGAGATCAAATACCAGCCTGGGAAAGCAAATGTAGTTGCTGATGCTTTGAGCAGGAAGGCTCCGGAAAAGATTCTTGCGTCACTGTATATTTCTAAGGATTGTGAACATCCCAGCACTACTGGTTGGAGGTTTTACCCGGCTGAGGATTATGTGGTGGTTTCTTATTTCCAAGTGGAGCCACAGATTATTTCAAGAATTAGAGCGGCTCAAAGGACAGATCCTTCCATCCACGAGTTGAAATTTAAGGTCAGGGCTGGACAGCTTGAGGATTATTCTGTCTCTTCTGATGGTTGTTTGCGTTTCCGTGGTCGGTTGGTTGTGCCCAATCTGATAGATCTTCGGGAGGAGATCCTTAGAAAAGCGCATTGCAGTAGACACATTGTTCATCCTGGTGCACGGAAGATGTACCATGCGTTGAAGCCGCACTTCTGGTGGACTGGTTTGAAGAGTGACGTTGCTGGATTTGTTGCTCGTTTCTTGAACTGTCAGCAGGTTAAGGCTGAAAGGATGAGACCTGGTGGCTTGTTGCAGAGTTTGGAAGTGCCCCAATGGAATTGTGAGCACATAGCGATGGATTTTGTGATGCATTTGCCTCGTTACAGCAGAGGTTGCGATGCGATTTGGGTTGTTATCGACAGATTGTCGAAGTCCGCACACTTTATTCCCTATGGAATGACGTTTTCTTTGAAGAAAATGACGAAACTGTACGTCAATTTTGTGGTTAGATTGCATGGTGTGCCTGTTTCGATTGTTTTTGACCGAGATCCAAGGTTTACTTCCAGGTTTTGGAAGAGTTTGCAAGCAGCTTTAGGTACCAGATTGGCTATGAGTACCGCATATCACCCCCAGACAGATGGCCAATCTAAGAGAACTATCCAGACGTTGGAGGATATGTTAAGAGCTGTTGTGATGGATTTTGGTGGTAGCTGGCAAGACGCGTTGTCTTTGGTTGAGTTTTCTTACAATAACAGCTACCAGGTGACGATCGGTATGGATCCATTTGAGTCTTTGTATGGTAGAAAGTGCAGATCGCCTGTATGTTGGGAAGAAGTGGGGGAGAAGCAGCTGTCTTCCCCAGAGTTTGTGCAGCAGATGAAAGATCATGTGGATCTGATTCGACAGCGGATGAAAGCTGCCCAAGATCACCAAGCCAGTTATGCAAATAAGAGGCATCGACCTCTAGAGTTTTAGGTTGGTGATCAGGTGTTCCTTAAAGTTTCTCCTTTCAGAAGTGTAATGCGCTTTGGACACAAGGGAATGTTAACCCCTCTTTAGGATTGGCCCTTTAGCGTATCGGCTGTTGTTTCCACCATATTTATCTTCTCTACATGATGTCTTTCATGTTTCCATGTTGAGGAAGTATGAGCCAGATCCGTGTCATGTGCTTAGAACTGACGAGGTGAGCTAGATCAGACGTTGAGCTATGTTGAATATCCCTTGCAGGTCCTAGACTGAAAAGAGAAACAGTTGAGGAATAAAACCATTCCCTTGGTGATTGTTCAGTGGAGCAAACATGGTAGGGAAGAAGTTACTTGGGAGCTGGAAGAGAAGATGCAGCGTGAGTGGCCGCATCTGTTTGAGTAGTTGTTGTATTAGATTTCCAGTGGCTGTTAGTTTTTGGTTGTTATTTTCCCTAGTTGTTGTTTGTTGTTTGCTCAGTTATCATGAACTGGTGATTGTTCAGTGGAGCAAACATGGTAGGGAAGAAGTTACTTGGGAGCTGGAAGAGAAGATGCAGCGTGAGTGGCCGCATCTGTTTGAGTAGTTGTTGTATTAGATTTCCAGTGGCTGTTAGTTTTTGGTTGTTATTTTCCCTAGTTGTTGTTTGTTGTTTGCTCAGTTATCATGAACTATTGGTTATGTGATAGGTGAATTTCTGTTTTGATTTTCTGCTATTGTGTTGTGTTTCCGGGATTTGTGTTTGATTTCGAGGACGAAATCCTGTTTTAGTGGGAGAGGAATGTGAGACCCGAAATTTAGAAAAGATTAATTGGTTGGAGTAATCGGATTTTAAGAATTCAGATTTGTGCGTGACAAATCTGGTCGATTAGCTTTCTGTTGGAAGGCTCCGTTAGCATCTTTGGGTCAGATTTTATATTTGGAGAAGTTCTGGGAGTTTTGAGTTAGCGTTCAGATTTGTGGAGAGATCTGATCAAATAGGAGAAATCTATTAGTGCTAGTACTGTTTAGAAGCCTGCCAGCGTGTTTTTTTGTAGCGAGTGAAAAACGTCGTCGTTTAGATCAGTTGGTACGATGCCGTTTGGCCTAGCGCTAGTGAGATCTGCTGACGTAAGAGGGTCTGTTGAACGTGGCGTGGGAGTGATGCGACGCCGTTTCACAGGAGCAGATGTCTTGGTAGAAGTCTGTTTGGTTTGTTCAACAGATGTCAACGCGATTCAACGTTCCTGTAGTTGAGTGATCGTTGTTAGCGCTGGTTTCAGATTTGTACTGTAGCGTGAGGCAGAAACTAAGTCGTTTAGTTAAGTTGGAACGACAGCGTTTGAGTGGAGCGCTTTGTATCAGCTGTAGGTTATGTTAGATATCTACTGTTGATGGATCTGATGCGTTGTTTTATTCAGCTGCTGGTTTGTTGATCAGCTGTTGGTAGCAAGCTGACGTGTCCCTCTGCGACGTCGTTTGGTTATGTTGGTGCGACGTCGTTTAGCCTTAGCGTTGTTTGAGAGATTCAGCTGTTGGTTGAGAAAACAGCGATGACAATTGATTTTGTTGGTGGAATCTGTTCCTGTTTCTATCAGCTGTTGAGAAGTGTATTTAATAGAAGACTTGGTCTTCGGTTGTTTAACAGATGCCATACTTAGAATATTTTTCCCCAATTGGCGATCTCTGTCGCGAACCCTAAGCACTGTTCACCGTAGCTTTTCTCCGACGATTCCCGCCGTTTCCGGTCGTTGTTTTTTCATGGTTGAGGTAGCGTTGGACTCCTCTTGTGAAGGTACTTCATCTTATACCGTTGTTGGAAGCTGTAATTAGCTGGAAGCGATATCACGAAGCAGCACCAGTAGCCGTGCGTTCGTGTAGTTTCAGGTAGCACTTAGATTATTTGATGAGACCTTACCTCGAGCGTTTATTTAAGCTTCCTGTTGAGTTAGATATGTAGGATAGTGCTGGTTGAGTTGTTGCTCCCAGTCTGCGATTCTGTGTTTAGCGTTCCTTGAGAATTATGCGTGTTGTTTTAGCAGGTTCATATCAGATTTCTCGGGACCCCGTTTGTGGTAATTGTTGCACAGAAATTCGAGGTACGTATTTGAGCTTGTTATAGCTTGGAATTGGCATGGGATATTATGTGAGGTTGCTGGTATGCAATTGCTGTGTATTCTGTGTTGTCGAATTTTTGCATACATGCATTATTCACGCTCATTTCAGATCTCTATTGCATCGTATCTTGTTGTATTGTTGCTGTTCTGTTCTTACCAGGATGCGAGGGCGAGCAGCAATACCGCACTCTCATCTCCCTGCTGGGATCTGTTAGCCCTCATGCATCGTGTGGTTAACTACCACAGTTCATGAGTTGGGCAACTGCAGGTTGAGCTGTTTCATGCATCTGGTATTCGGGTTTGGTGTAAAGACGAGCGGGTAATTCCCGTATTCTTGTACACACACCAGTGGCCACCATTCGTTGCAGATCTTGTTGAGCTGTGCTTGAGTTCCTTGGCTCCCTTCTTCGGTTGAAGCCTTCAGCTGTTGTTCTTTGTCTCATGCATAGCATCTGCATTTTATCTTATTCCGTTTCTTTAGCTGTTTCAGTTGCTCTCCATACTGGGGTTTGACCCCATGTCCCTCTGGGGCTTGGTTTGTTTTGTTTGCCTGTGTTTGTTTTCAGGTATTCCAGGTTTCACAGCTGGTCGTGGTTTTAACACAACTGGAGGTACCCCAGGAGGTAGTTAGAGTGTCTCAGTTATGTATATTATTTATATGAACTGGTATCACTGCGGGTGGGATGTCCCGGGTGATGCTTAGACCTATATAGTTGGCAGTCTATCAGTACTTGTATTGTGCAGTTGTGGTTGTTATCAGGTACTTGATGCATGTTTTATGCCGTACTGTTTTACTTTTGGCTTGTAGCCTTGATTTGTTGTGTAACTGGGATTATTTTGAGTATTGCCGTATTTTAAATTATGTTATCTTTCAGTCAGGCCAAAAGCAAAAATTTTAACCACTTTTTAGTTGCTTTCGCTATGTTTTTGCGTGGTTTAACTCTGAGTTGTGCACGAGGCCTGACAAAAGCTCCTGTTGTTAAACACTCTTTACACTCTGCGCACTGCTGAGTATCCAAGAAACAAACCTGCATCAGATTTTGCATCGAAAGCTGTTAGATGCATTTTTCCATTATTATGAATGAAACATCTGCATCCAAACACCCTGAAATAAAATATATCAGGTTTCTTGCCACTCCAGATATCATATGGGGTTACACAATGAATCTTGTTAATCGTAGATCTGTTTTGAGTGTAGCAGGCTGTGCTAACTGCTTCAGCCCAGAATGTTTGAGAAATACCGGAATCAACAATCATAGTTCGATCAGCTTCTTTTAAAGTACGGTTTCTCCTCTACGCTAACCCGTTCTCCTGAGGAGTTCTAGCTTCTGAAAGCTCATGCTTAATTCCAATGTCTTCCAGATAAGAGGATAATTTTTTATTTAAAAACTCAGTAGCTAGATCACTCCTTATCCGGTTAACAGTGTAAGATTTGTCATTTTGTAATGTTTTAAAAGATTAATTAGCTGGTCAGCGGTTTGATCCTTTGATTTTAAAAACAACACCCACGTAAACTTTGTGAAATCATCAACGACAACAAGGATGTATTTTGTTCCCCCTAAGCTGGCTATGGGTATAGGACCGAAAAGATCCATGTGTAAAAGCTCCAAGCTTCGGGCAAAACAAATACCGCTTTTCTTTTTAAAAATAGAGCGAATAAGTTTTCCCAGCTGACACGCAGAACAAATCTTGTCTTTAGAAAAATTTAGTTTGGGAATACCAGAAACCAATTCAAGCTTAATCAATTTGGCAAGTGTTTTGAAGTTCAGATGGTTCATTCTTTGATGCCACAGCCAGCTCTTGGTAGAGTCAGCTGCTAGGAAAATCTGTTCAGATCCCAAATGCTCTGACCAGTTGACAATGTAGGTATTCCCCGATCTGTTTTCCTACTAACACTGTCATCCCATCTGAGTTCTGAACTGTGCACGTGTGCTTTTGAAAGTTAACTATGTAACCTGTTAGAGTAGATGCCCAACTAGCCAACTTGTGGCGTGTGGGTTTTATTGACTCTTGTGTATAACGATCTTTATTTATGAAATACGCATTTCTTTTATGGCATTATTTATTTTCATTATGTTATAATGTTAAAAATTGTGTTGGATAAAGACCTAAAATGCACCATAGTGTATGTTAGATATGATAGTGGATATGATGGCTATCATTAAACACATCTATTAGTCACTGTGCATTCTGAACTCGTTCCTAGTCGATTGGGCCGTCAAAATGAGGATAAGGCCGCCCGAGCTTGAGACTAGCATCTGCGATGTGAAGTACCATGTTTCATTGGTAGGGAACATTGTGATGTTCTGAGCATGCAGATGGATAGTGACCTGATGATCTATCGAACTACCCTCGTTCGGACTTTCCAAGTGGTTATCATTTGTCGAGTGGATAAGTCCGAGGTCTTGGTTGTACTGATTAGTCCTCACTACTCGAAACGTCATTGAGACTCTACATGATAGGCGCCTCACTTTGACCCGTTTACCGACTCACTTGGGGTCATTAGGTGGCGGGATTGGGTGAGGTCCCGATGCATGTAGGAGTCGATGCTTCATTGTCGAGGATTCACCGCTCGCTTTCATGCGTGGATATCCTATGCTATCTGAGGAGATAATAGTGTGATAAATCTCTGGCCGGAGTACTGGATGTGTTTTTTGTAAATGGGTTTGCCTAGTAACACTCGTGATGTCACTATTTGATCTCCAAGATGTATGCATAGTTATCGGATCTCTAGCGACTCTCGATTTACCAATGGTCGTTGATCTGATCGGGATATATGTGTTGAAAGGACCGTACTGTACACTAACCACGACCAACTGGTTCTTGCAGGCACTATCAGTGATACCTAGGGGATCATGGGGCGATGTTTCTAGGCGCTTTACCATGATCCGATGGGCAAGTTCGAAATTGTGATTTCGGAGTCACAATGGTTGTGGGCCCACGGCTAGCTGTATCCCTGAACCATTGAGGGTCACACAAGTACTGGATTCACGATTCCCGCATGGAAACTGAGCTCAATGTGTTGAGCGTAGGAGGAGGATTTTAGGGAGTGCGACTTCCTAATAGTCAACAGGGGTCAAATTGCGATTTCCCAAAGTTGAGGGGCTAAACTGTAATTTTGGACAAGGTGGTCTGAAAAATTGTTTTCACATCATAATATTCAGTTTTTGAAATTGAGTCGATCGGTCCAATCTGATCGTCGATCGGGATTATGATGAGGTCGCAGTGATAGGAATGAACCGAATGTTCATATGGACCTGGGCCTGACCCAAGTCCATTGGGCCGGTTCAAGCCCATCACTTATTTATTAAAACTAGACTTGGTCTAGGGCTACCATGACACTTGATCTCATACCCTAGCCTCCACACCTTGCGTCGCCCCCTCCCTCCTCTACCTCATGACTGTGCCGCCGCCGTCGTGATCGGACTTGTTCCGATCGTCTTTTAGAGAAGTTTTCATCATGCCAAATTCGTCAGGCCTTCTAGTGCAGGCTGACGAAGGATTCTTGCTTCCGGTCGTGGACCTGATTAACGAGTTTCTACCGCCGCCTACCGTGAAGAGCCAGATTCCCTGTGCATTTGGTTGGAGCCAGGCGCCTAGACGCCACCAAGGTGACACTCTATAAAACATCCTATGCATGTTTTATTGATTATTTTGATGTATTGAACGTTTTTCGGGGAAAATTTTAAACTTCCGCTGTGCCCCAGGGAAACGGGATCCGGATCCGCCATTGTCGCCAACAGTGGTATCAGAGCCAAGGCTCGGATCCTTCAATACATTTTTGTGCCATATTGCATCATATTTCGAACTTTTCAAAATCATAAAACAAAAAAAAAAGCACGCTGGCACTGTAGCCGCCGCACGCCGGCACTGTAGCTACCGCACGCTGCTCGCGCGGCGGGCACCGCCATCCGGCGATCCTCGTGGCGATGCGACGACTGTTCTGTCTTTTAGGTTTTGTTTCGGGCCTGTCCCGGGCAGCTCATGAAGTTTTCGGGCCAATATTTGATATTGGGCCAATTTTGGTTGGACCAAGATTGATTTTGAAATTTTTGAGATTTTGGGCCTAAAATTGTTTTAAGCCCAATTTGATGCAATTAAAATTGACGAAATGTGATTTTATTTATGAAATATGATTTTATAATTAAAATATGATTTTGTCGACAAAATGTGATTTTATTTATGAAATATGATTTTATAATTAAAATATGACTTTGTTGTCAAAATATGATTTTATTTATAAAACATGATTTTATAATTAAAATATGATTTTGTTGGAAATTATCAAATTTGATTTGATTATTTAATTTATGTCAATTAATTAGATTGATTGCATGTTTGGGATGATCGAGAGCCGTGCCCAATGTGTTAGGTGTATGCTCTAGGTTTTGCGATTTTTGTTGTAAATATTGTTGATATATCGTTTATAAAGTGGGCCTTAGATTTAGTGGGAGGACACTCGAAGATGGTGGAGATGATGATCAAAGATATCTAAGACCGAAGATCTGTAAAACCGGAAGCAATTGTAATACGATTGCATTGCATACTGCATTTCACCTAGGACTGGACCCAGGTCCGTGATTGGCAACCACGGACCGCATAGCTCTCGCGATCGATCATCCCAAAGTTTTATACATGTGATATATATGTTAGTTGAATCCTCATGTTAAATTATGATTTAATTTTTATGAGACCAAATTTTCCAAATTAAAATTCCTCGTTTTAAATTTGATTTAAAACCGATATCAAGATTAAAAGTTTATTCGATAAACTAAGGAAATTTAAATTTGTTTAAATTCTCCTACCTTCCATCAACAATGAGTGTACGTCGATGCTACCCGTATACATGGCCCGGCTCATATTATTGAGGGGGTTATGTATGCCGGAAAGTTGTACACGTCATTGACACTTGCTGTGAGTTGGTTGGAACTCCCTTTAACGTTGTCTCATATTATTGGGGACGTTAAGGGGACCGTCCTTCACGACTCGACATTGATGGGTCATCTTGACACGTGATAGTAATCGGCGTCATATTATTGGGCTCTTACTGGACGTGAGGTAAATACATGGAGGTTGCACCGGTTGCAATTGGGCTCTACCTTTTGAGGATCATGGTTGGCTGATATTATTCGGGACCATGATCGCTTGATTGGACTCTGTGTACCCACTAAGGAAAATTGCTTTCTCGATTTCATTAGAGGGTGGTGAAATCGTTAAAATAGTGGAAGGGTAATTTATAAAACTAAATGACCTTGTTTTATGTCTTAGCGTTTTTCATATATAGTTAGTAATGCATGTCTGTTTTTCTTTTCAGTATAAACTGCTTATAAAATGTCTTCGATCAAAAACCCACTCGCTGCTATACTGGATAGCAACAAGTTCATTGGTATGAACTACCAAGACTGGCTTCGAAACCTCAATATTATATTGGCTTCGGAGAAACTTCTCTACACGATGGAGAAGAGCCCTCCGAAGGAAGCCCCTGCCGATATCAGCCCTGAGGAGCTGACAAAGCTTAACAAATGGTGGGACTACGAGCTTAAGACGCAATGCGATATGATGGCATCGATGTCCAACGAAATGCAACGGCGATTTGAGAAGACGGTGTATGCTGCTGACATACACCTTAATCTTAAGGAACTGTATGGGGAGAACTCTCGACATGAGAGGTTCACCACTATCAAGGAGCTTATGACGAGCCGCATGCGCGATGGGACTTCGGTCCTTGAGCATGGGGTTCGTATGATTGGGCTCATTGAAAAGTTGGTGGGCCTTGATATCACACTTCCACATGAGCTGTCTGTGGATTTGCTTCTCCTCTCACTACCCGCTGCATTCGACCCCTTTGTGGTCAACTTCAACATGAACAAGCTGGAAGCCACCCATGAAGAGGTGGTTAACATGCTGGTCGTGTTTGAGGGGACCATAAAGAAGGACAAGCCCGTCCTCCTTATGGGCTCTTCTTCCTCTGCGAAGAAGGGGCCCAAACGCAAGGGTAAGAAGCGTTCTGCCCCTGCGAAGGAGGAAAAGCCCACTAAGAAGCCCAAGGCAAAGGCTTCCAAGCCGAACAAGTCTGAGGATGTTTTCCACAACTGCCACAAGCCTGGGCATTGCAGGAGGAACTGCAAGGAGTACCTCGAGCAGTTGCGAACTGCGAAAGGTATGTTCTATATCGAAATAAATATGTCTCTTAATTCGACTTCTTGGGTACTTGATACCGGATGTGGGTCTCATATCTGTAATGATTTGCAGGTGATGACAAGAAGCCGACGTCTTAGAGAGGGTGAGACCCACTTGAGGCTGGGCAATGGAGCAAGAGTTGTTGCAGTAGCTATAGGAGATGTTTATTTATTTCTGTCGTCGAAATTTAAGTTGTTATTGAGAAACGTTTTATTTGTTCCCGAATTAATAAAGAACATTATTTCTATTTCTATGCTTGATAGTGATGGATATTCTTGTGTTTTTGCTAATTCGATTTGCAATATATACAAGAATGAATGTTTGATTGGTATTGGGGAACGATTTATACACCTTAAAATTAAAAGAAGTTCCAACTCGCAATGTGGAAACACATACAACAACAATTAAAAGGAAAAATGATAGCTTAAACCCAGCACAACTTTGGCACGCTAGGCTAGGTCATATTTCTCTAAGAAGGATGAACAAGTTAGTTAGGAGTGACATGTTTGATTTGTCAGACATTAACTCCCTACCGACTTGTGAGTCTTGTCTCAAGGGAAAGATGACCAAACAACCCTTCAAGGGCAAGCCTAAGCGTGCTCAAGGCCCATTGGATTTGATCCATACTGATGTGTGTGGCCCACTTAGCATTGGTACTAAGTACGGTCACACATACTTCATCACCTTTACCGATGATCACTATAGGTATGAGTACTTGTAGTTAATGAAGCACAAGTCTGAATCCTTTGAAAGGTTCAAAGAATTCAAGACTGAAGTAGAAAATCAATTAGGAAAATGTATTAAAGTGCTTCAATCCGATCGGGGTGGTGAATACTTAAGTGCTGAATTTCAAGACTATCTTAAAGAGAATGGGATTCTCTCGCAGTGGACCCCTCCGGCCACACCACAACTTAATGGTGTAGCGGAGCGTCGTAATCGAACCTTGATGGACATGGTTCGATCTATGATGAGCTTCACTGAACTTCCTACCTCGTTTTGGGGCTATGCGCTCGAAACGATGGTATTGTTGTTGAACAATGTCCACACCAAGGCAGTGGATAAAACTCCATATGAGATATGGATGGGCAAGCCACCCAAATACTCATACATGAGAATTTGGGGATGTCCTGCTTACGTGAAGCAGACAGTGGGAGATAAGCTGGATACTAGATCCATCTTATGTTACTTCATTGGGTATCCAAGGAATTCCATTGGATACTACTTCTACTATCCAAACAAAACAAAAGTGTTTGTTTCTAGAAATGCCACCTTTATGGAAAGGGAATTTCTAGTTTATAGAAAAGGCAAGATAGTAGATCTCGAAGAGGTTCGAGAATCGTCTGAAGTACCAAGTGAGTCTCCCACACCTCCAGAGCCAGTACCAGAAATGGTTGCACATAGGAGATCTGAAAGGATTCCTAGGGCTCCTGAAAGATATGGTTTTCTCCTTGAAGATGATCAAAATGATCAAGTTATTGGATGTGATCCAAGAACTTTCAAGGAGGCAATTTTCGATGCTGATTCTAATTTGTGGATTGAAGCAATGCAGTCTGAGATTGACTCGATGCATGCGAACCAAGTTTGGACTCTTTTTAATCCTCCCAAAGGAATTGTTCCTATTGGGTGCAAATGGATATACAAGAGAAAACTTGGGCCTGATGGAATGTTATTGACCTACAAGGCACGACTGGTCGAAAATGGTTACACTCAAAGGCAAGGTGTTGACTATGATGAAACCTTTTCACCAGTCGCAATGTTCAAGTCAATTAGAATCTTACTAGCCATAGCCGCATGGTACGACTATGAGATATGGCAAATGGATGTGAAAACTGCGTTCCTTAATGGAAACATTAAGGAAGAGATCTATATGACGCAGCCTGAGGGTTTCACATCTGTAGGAAGTGAGCATAAGGTATGCAAACTTCAGAGATCGATCTACGGTCTCAAACAAGCATCGAGGAGTTGGAACCTGAGATTCGATGAAACAATTAAGGAATTTGGTTTCATCAAGAATCCCGAGGAGCCATGTGTATATAAGAAGGCAGTCAAAACCGCTGTGACATTCCTTGTACTTTATGTTGATGACATTCTACTAATTGGGAATGATGTAGGAATGTTGCAGTCAACTAAAGTGTGGTTGTCTAGTAGATTCTCGACGAAGGACATGGGTGAAGCATCCTATATTCTTGTAATACAGATCTATCGGGATAGATCGAAAAGGATGCTCGGACTCACGCAAGCTACCTACATCGATACCATACTTAAGCGGTTCTCTATGGAAGAGTCCAAGAGAGGACACCTACCTATGTGCCACGGGGTCACTCTATCTAAGTCTATGTGTCCGAAAACTGATGAGGAGATAGAGAGTATGACACGTGTGCCATATGCCTCGGCAATAGTTAGTATTATGTATGGCATGATCTCAACTAGACCGGATGTCGCATATGCTCTGAGCGTCACGAGCCGCTACCAGGCCAACCCCGGCCAAATGCATTGGAAGGCTGTGAAAGATATTCTTAAGTACTTGCAAAGGACAAAGAATATGTTCATGGTCTATGGGGGTGGTGAACTGAAATTGGAAGGCTACACTGATTCTAGCTTCCAATTTGACGTGGATGATCCGAACTCAACCTTGTTGGGGATCCGGATCCGCCCCCCCGGCTAGGCAGCGGAAGAACAATAAACAGAGAACCGGGAGGCGATCAATATGAAAAATAAATCTACATTCTACGACATTCATAGGATGTTTAGCGTGTTACCTCGCTGGCACTTGTGCCTGGCTCCAACCGTGATTACAATAATCCGGCTCTTCTCGGTAGATTGCGGTAGATTATCGCCAATCCGGTCCACGACCAGATCCGAGACTCCTTCGTCAGGCTGCACTAGAAGCCCTGACGAGATCAGCACGAACGGATTCTCCTCGAAAAACTAGGCCGGAACGTATTCCGGCGAAGTTGGCGGCGGCGGCGGGCGGCGCACGGCGGCGGTGTGATCAAGAGAGGGAGGCGGCGGGTTTTGGTGTGTAGGGTTAGGGTTTTAACAACAATGTGTCAAGTCTTGTGTTAATTAATGAAGCCATTAAGTCTAAATATATAGACTTAAAGATGGACTTGGGCCGGTCCAACGGGCCCGGGTCCAAATGACGATATCCATCGCTGCGACTTCATCGTAACTCCGATCGCCGATCAGATCGGACCGATCGACTCAGTTTCCAAAACTGAATGTTATGATGTGAAAAACAATTTTTCAGATCATCAAACCCCAAATAGCAAAATGACCGTTTTGCCCCTCAACAGCGTCAAATCCCGGTTTGACCCCTGTTGACTTTTAGGAAGTCGCACTTCCCGAAATCCTCTTCTCGTGCTCAACACATTGAGCTGAGTATCCATGTAGGAATTTCGAATCCAGTACTTGTGTGAACCTCAATGGTTCTGGGATACAGCTAGCCGTGGGCCCACAACCATTGTGGCTCCGGAATCACAATTCCGGACCTGCCCAACGGATCATGGTAAAGCGTCTAGCAACATCGCCCCATGATCCCCTAGGTATCACTGATAGTGCCTGCAAGAACCAGTCGGTCGTGGTTAGCGTACAGTACGGTCCTTTCAATCCATATATCCCGATCAGATCAACGACCATTGGTAAATCGAGAGTCGCTAGAGATCCGATAGCTATGCATACATCTTGGAGATCGAATAGTGACATCGCGAGTGGAACTAGGTAAACACATTTACCTAAAACACTTCTAGTACTCTGGCCAGAGATTTGAACACTATTATCCCCTCAGATAGCATAGGATATCCACGCATGTCTGCGAGCGGTGAATCATCGACAACGATGCATCGACTCCTACATGCATCGGGGTCTCACCCAATCCCGAAGCCTGATGACCCCAAGTGAGTCGGCAAACGGGTCAAAGTGAGACGCCTATCATGTAGAGTCTCAATGACGTTTCGAGTCGTGAGGACTAATCAGTACAACCAAGACCTCGGACTTATCCACTCGACAAATGGTAACCACTTGGAAAGTCCGAAGGAGGGTAGTTCGATAGATCACCAGGTCACTATCTATCTGCATGCTCAGAACATCACAATGTTCCCTACCAATGAAACATGGTACTTCGCATCGCAGATACTAGTCTCGAACTTGGGCGGCCTTATCCTCATTTTGACGGCCCAATCGACTAGGAACATGTTCAGAATACACAGCGACTATTAGATGTGTTTCATGATAGCCGTCATACCCACTATCACATCTAACATACGCTTTAGTGTATTCTAGGTCTTTACTCAACACAATTGTAAATCATTACACACATAATGAAAGTAAAGAATGCCATATAAGAAAATGTGAATATCATATATAAATATTGTTTGTACAAGAGTCAATAAAACCCACACGCCACAAGTTGGCTAGTTGGGCATCTACTCTAACAATCTCCCACTTGCCCTAAAGCCAACTACTCATCAGACGCAGTCCCATTGTTTCGCGATGTTTTTCAAACA
>KQ991104.1:69841-86974 GCA_001598015.1 Dorcoceras hygrometricum | reverse complement strand
CGTCATCCCTGATGGAGTTG
Source organism: Dorcoceras hygrometricum (assembly GCA_001598015.1). NCBI lineage: Eukaryota > Viridiplantae > Streptophyta > Magnoliopsida > Lamiales > Gesneriaceae > Dorcoceras > Dorcoceras hygrometricum. Next base: position 86,954 of record KQ991104.1, on the reverse strand, counting down.
GTCCAGTCCCGGTGTACTGCGACAACACGGATGCCGTTGCACAAGCAAAGGAGCCTAGGTCTCACCAAAGATCCAAACATATACTGAGGAAATACCACATAATCCTGGATATTGTGGCTAGAGGTGACATAGCAGTTGAGAGAGTCGCCTCTGGAGACAACATTGTTGATCCACTTACGAAGCCCTTGCCAGGATTAATTGTTTGAAAAACATCGCGAAACAATGGGACTGCGTCTGATGAGTAGTTGGCTATAGGGCAAGTAGATTGTTAAAGTAGATGCCCAACTAGCCAACTTGTGGCGTGTGGGTTTTATTGACTCTTGTGTATAACGATCTTTATTTATGAAATACGCATTTCTTTTATGGCATTCTTTATTTTCATTATGTTATAATGTTAACAATTGTGTTGGATAAAGACCTAGAATGCACCATAGTGTATGTTATATGTGATAGTGGATATGATGCTATCATGAAACACATCTAATAGTCACTGTGCATTCTGAACTCGTTCCTAGTCGATTGGGCCGTCAAAATGAGGATAAGGCCGCCCGAGCTTGAGACTAGCATCTGAGATGTGAAGTACCATATTTCATTGGTAGGGAACATTGTGATGTTCTGAGCATGCAGATGGATAGTGACCTGATGATCTATCGAACTACCTTCGTTCGGACTTTCCAAGTGGTTACCATTTGTCGAGTGGATAAGTCCGAGGTCTTGGTTGTACTGATTGGTCCTCACTACTCGAAACGGCATTGAGACTCTACATGATAGGTGCCTCACTTTGACCCGTTTACCGACTCACTTGGGGTCATTAGGTGGCGGAATTGGGTGAGGTCACGATGCATGTAGGAATCGATGCTTCGTTGTCGAGGATTCACCGCTCGCTTTCATGCGTGGATATCCTATGCTATCTGAGGAGATAATAGTGTGATAAATCTCTGGCCAGAGTACTGGATGTGTTTTAGGTAAATGGGTTTGCCTAGTAACACTCGCTATGTCACTATTTGATCTCCAAGATGTATGCATAGTTATCGGATCTCTATCGACTCTCGATTTACCAATGGTCGTTGATCTGATCGGGATATATGTGTTGAAAGGACCGTACTGTACACTAACCATGACCAACTGGTTCTTGCAGGCACTATCAGTGATACCTAGGGGATCATGGGGCGATGTTGCTAGGTGCTTTACCATGATCCGATGGGCAAGTCCGAAATTGTGATTTCGGAGTCACAATGGTTGTGGGCACACGACTAGCTGTATCCCTGAACCATTGAAGTTCACACAAGTATTGGATTCACGATTCCCGCACGGAAACTGAGCTCAATGTGTTGAGCGTAGGAGGAGGATTTTAGGGAGTGCGACTTCCTAATAGTCAACAGGGGTCAAATTGCGATTTCCCAAAGTTGAGGGGCTAAACTGTAATTTTGGACAAGGTGGTCTGAAAAATTGTTTTCACATCATAATATTCAGTTTTGGAAACTGAGTCGATCGGTCCGATCTTATCGTCGATCGGGATTATGATGAGGCCGTAGTGATAGGAATGAACCGAATGTTCATATGGACCTGGGCCTGACCCAAGTCCATTGGGCCGGTTCAAGCCCATCACTTATTTATTAAAACTAGACTTGGTCTAGGACTACCATGACACTTGATCTCATACCCTAGCCTCCACACCTTGCGTCGCCCCCTCCCTCCTCTACCTCACTACCGCCGCCGCTCCTCCACGCGCCGCCGCTCCGCGCCGCCGTGCCGCCGCCGGCGTGATCGCACTTGTTCCGATCGTCTTTTAGAGAAGTTTCCGTCCGTGCCAAATTCATCAGGCATTCTAGTGTAGGCTGACGAAGGATTCTTGCTTCCGGTCGTGGACCTGATTAAGGAGTTTCTACCGCCGCCTACCGTGAAGAGCCAGATTCCCTGTGAATTTGGTTGGAGCCAGGCGCCTAGACGCCAGCAAGATGACACTATATAAAAATTCCTATGCATGTTTTATTGATTATTTTGATGTATTGAACATTTTTCGGGGCAAATTTTAAACTTCCACTGTGCCCTCGGGAAACGGGATCCGGATCCGCCATTGTCGCCAACATAACCATTGTCACACAGCTGACTTATGCTGATAAGATTATAGCACAAATTCTCAACAACTAGAATATCATTATTTTAAAGATTACCATGGGTACGCTTACCCTTACCCACATTGTTACCATGTGAATTATCACAGAAGAGAATTCTTGGTCCTTTGTGTGGCGTCAGATCTGATAACAGCTTTGAGTTATTAGTCATGTGTCACGCACAGCCACTGTCCAGATACATATATTTGATTCCTCCAAAGCTGTGTACCTGTTGCCCTGCAATCACGAAAATAAACTTTTGGTACCCAATTTTTACTTGGGTCCAGATCGGATTACCCCTTTTGGGACTCATATTTGAATTACCTTTACAGTTTTCCCAGTATGGACATCCACTAGGGTTCGTGCAGAAATCTTATATGATTTGTTGAGCTTTGGCTTTGTATTTTGACCATTCAGATCACGTTTGTGCTGAACCTTTTTTCCATACAGATTTGGCCTACGTTGAACCACGCCTTTTCTGGTTCGGAACAGACGACTTTGGTCCAGCTTTGGCTTTATCCTTCTCAAGTCTGTTCGTTAGCCAGTTGGGATTGCTATTCTCAGGCTTAATATATCCAATACTAGTTTTGCCTTTATGGTTCAGCTGTCCCGTGGTCTGGTCATCATACTTGACCGACTCATATGCATCGTGTATCACACTGTCTTTGACAAAATTCATTTTCTTGAACTTGTCACCAGCCAGATCTGACTGAGTACACGTTCCCTCAGAGCTGCTTTCACCAAAGCTGAATCCTAAGCCAGATTTGTCATTCAACGGCTTCTGGGTGTCATGCAGCTTGCCTAAGGAAACAAAAGACTTAGTTCAGGAGCTCATCACTTGACTTAATCTCTCATTTTTAGATGAGAGCTCACAGGACTTAGTTCTCAAGAGATCATTCTCAATTTACAGCTTACTCAACTTAGTTTTTAAACTGTCAGTTTCCCCAAGCTGAGCAGTGCTTGGTTCTACTGAACTATTTTTCAAACATCTTTTCATCTTTGATCTCCTCGAATGTCTGATATAGCTTTTGGTACTCATGGACCATTTCATTAAGTGCATTGATGAGGTCCTCTCGTGTAAATTCACTATTAGAAAAGTCAAATAACTCATCATCAGTTGTCTGGTTGGCCATCAAGCAGTGGACTTCTTCTTGTTCACTTTCGCTAGATGAGCTGCTTGATGTTGTCTCAGAATCTGAGTCCGCCCAGTTTCTGTTACTCTCCTCAGCAACAAGAACCTTCCGGTCATTCTTCTTGTGGGGCCTCTTCTCAGATCTGTTTCTCCTTCTTTCTGTGGATCTTTCTTTGGACCGCTCTGTGGACCTCTTGTCATCTTTCTTGGGCCTGTTGCGATCTTCTGCGAAATGCCCTTGTCTGCCACGCTTATAACAATTTAATTCAGTATTAATCTTGTTAGATTTATGAGCATTGTTATAATTAAAAGAATGGTTTTGAGTTCTTCTCATGAATTTCCCAAATTTCTTAACGAAGAGGGACATTGCGTCGTTGCTCAGTTGCTCCGCTGACTTGCTAGGTGAGCACTGTTCTGAATTAGTAGCAGCAAGAGCTTTGGTAGGTTGTGAGGTCGATGGTCCACCCTCAGATCTGGTCTCCAGCTCAAACTTATATGCTTTCAGATTTGTGAATATATCGTGTAGTTCAAGCTTGTTCATATCCTTAGACACTGTCATCGCCATCTTCTTAACATCCAACTCCCTCAGTAGTGCTCTCATCACTTTGAGGGCCAGTTCTCTGTTGGAGTATTCTTTTCCAAATCTGGTTATCTCAATCACAACAGCACCGAATCTCTCGTCGAATTCCTCCATGGTCTCGCCTTCTCTCATCTTTATGGACTCATATTTCTGCTGGGCAACCGTCAGCTTGTTCTCTTTGATCTCGTCGTTGCCTTCACAGATTTGCGTCAACTTCTCCCATATCTCCTTGGCAGTGGCACAGGTCTTTATCTTGCTTAACCTGTTTTTATCCAGCGTCTTATATAGAATGTCCTACGCCACATTGTCTATGTTGGCTTTCTTCTTGTCCTCTGGTGTATACTCCATTCGAGTTTTCTCAATCCACTGTGGAGCACCAGCAGTAATCGCCATAGCCGTATTTGCCTTCATAATCTTCATGGGTCCTTCAGTAATTACGTACCACATGTCATCATCTTGCACGACCAAATGGGCTTGCATCCTGATCTTCCAGTTTTCGTACTCTTCCTTCGAAAACATAAGGATTTTATTGTGAGAAGTAGACATATGTAAATGTAAGCACAAAGATCAGATTGTTCAATGACTGAGATGATAAGGCTCTTATACCAATTGATAGGATAAGTGGAATCGCAAAATATACTTTAATAAGCCCAGGAGTTCAGAAGGGGGGGGGGTTTGAATGAACTCCCTTCGATTTTAAATTTTCGAAACCTTTAAAACTAATTTTACAAGCATGTGCTTAATTCAGATCTGTGTGACCAGATCTGAGGCTCTCAGTCCAAATATATTTTCTCGGTTAACAAATAATGTGCGGAAAGAAACCGATCAAACAGTGAACAGTTAATAGTAAATGCGATGCAAGTAAATAAAAAGATAGGGTCGAGTTCTGTAAGTTCGGATCTGAAATCCTACGTCTCCCCTTCTTCCTTTTCAGGAAGGTTCCACTAGAAGATTTGATGAGTACAGCTTCTGTAAACACCCGATCACTAGAGCCTCGCTCACAGTGAACTCCTAGCAATCTCTATCACACAGATTACACTGCTGAATACAAATGAACATATTTTCCAACTGCTTCAAGAAGCACGTTCGTTACAGACTCTGAACTGATTTTACAATGAATATGATACAAACAGAGTACTGTATATCTTCTGATTTCTTTTACAATGAAACATGTTAAAAAATGTAAACCAGAAATAAATCTCAAAGATTATATCTGATAAAGAGCTGAACAAAATGTTCTCTGAGATTTTCAAGACTGGGATTAAAAATATTTTACGAGAGATAGCGTTTGAAAGTTCGCAGAGAGCTTCAATTGTCGAGAGAATCACTAGAGAGCTTAAAATTCACGGAGAGTCAGAGAGAGCTTCTTCGTTTGAAATCTTCAGCAATAAATACTATTCCATCTTCAACGGTCATTAATTGAGCCAGTAGACACAAACCTTGTTTGCATATCTTCATCGTATCAATGCACTAAATGCTCCATTAATGCTATGCAAAGGTTTGTCTGCAGTTGTCAGAGCTTAGTTTACCTTTATGCCAAAGTAGGTAAACATCGTTTGGAACAAATCTGCGTCCTACAGAATATACTCTAAATAGCTCTGAACTTGAGTCTCTTTCATCCACTTTTTCTAACAGGCTTTATACGATTGAATCTCGATCGTTGAATCCTCTGGAATGTATAGCTGATAAATCTTAAACTCAAATCTGTTTCGGCACCGAGATCTGTACTCTGCTCTCACTTATGTAAGCTTTGCTAACTTATTCTTTTGCGTAACTTTCCCCCTTTTATTTAATGATATAATCATAACTACAACCTTTCTTCTTTACATGTCTTCCCCCTTTACTTCTCTTTAACCGTATCACTGTCAGATCTGAAGTTTCTCCATTTTACGAATCTACCTCCTTTTTCTTTTCTCTTACAGATGTATTCCATTATCTCTCTTTACTGTTCTCTGTCAAATCTGAAATCCCTTTACACGTAACATCAGATCTCATCTGATCCGATAAGCTATCTTCCCCATTATATACTCTGTTCACAATCTCTCGGATCTGAAACGAAGCCTCTGTACAAGACCTGAAAAGCTCTGATCCGAAATACTTAACCCGATAACTGAAATTACCCGAATATCCAAATATGATATATTTTCTTCAGTTTATACAACCAGATCAGCTGAACTCTCTTCCAGATTAAACACGATTACCGGTCCAGATCTGAGTCCTAAATTCAGTTCTTTATCTTGTTTACGTTAACACCAAAATTCATAAATTTTATCTTAACGAACCTAGACAGAAACGGCGCCATATCATCTACTCGTCAAGTAAAATACTCCACCACAACCTCTGTCTGCCTCGCACGACGCGCAAGGAACACTTGGCTGAGAAAAATCCTCCTCACCATTCAAAACTCTTGGCTCATCTACAACCTTCCTACTAGCTCTACCTCTACCTCTCCTCGACGGCATCTAAGAGGCACATCAAAGGTAATCACGAAAAGCAGGTAATCATGTAGTCAAGCACATGCAGGAGGAAAATCACTTTGCATAGACTCGAGCGTGATTGTAACGCCCAGAATTTTTTATATGCCGCAATTAGAAAGTTATGAGATTTGAGGGATTACAATGCTATTCTATTTAACTCTTGATTTAATCGAGTTTCAGATTTCAGTTATGTACTGTTTAGCTTTCTTCTTTTAAAAGCTAAATTTTAGATTTCATAAATGCGTGAATTCAGATTTCATGTTTACGCAATTATCAGCCTTCATTATGTTTTGGGTTGATATCCAGATGTTAGAATGCAATAACAGTAGATGTCTAGTCGATTTCTGCAAACCAATTGAATTTTTTGTTTTAACTAAAATCGTTCGGTTTCCTTATGCATCATTTTTATTTTAAAACTGAGCACGCTTTTAGAAGGCCTCGACATATTGAATTAAATGTGTTTCTTCCTTAGGAATTTTAAAATCATATATATATAGGATGTTAGCTACTTCATGCATCATTATCTTCAAAACAAATTAGTTCAAAGCGGTGCTCTCTCTCTAAGAAATCGAGCAAAAGTCTTTTAAAGCTTTTAGAAGGAGGCGATCGGAGTGTTGGAGATTTGCTGAATTTCTACTATGATTTGTGTTCAAGAATTCAGGCAAGTAAACTCTGTTTCTTGCTCACTCAGTGAAAGCATATATTCAATTCCGGTTGCATGTTTATATGTGATTTTAAAGAAAGGAAGATAGCTACGGCTGTTCTTCAGAAAAACCAGAAGTTCATGCTCTGTTTTTATGAAAGTTGCGTTTTACTGTATTTTGATCCAGAAATGTTTTAGAAAATGGTTTGATGATGTTCGTCTAGTAGATTCCTGAGTTTTCTAAAGATTTCTCTTTGAAGTGGTTTACAAGTAGCTTATTCGATGAATCCCAGAAACTTCTTAAGATATTTTGAATTCTTCAGACGAAGGTAACCTTCGTAGTTCATGTTTATCCACACGGTTAAGTCTGAAATCTGGTTCTTATGCCATCGCTGAAATTCTATGATGAACAGATTTCTAAAAGTAGAGTTCTGTTTATGTGTTATGTATGTTCAGACTTATCCTTTTTATATGACATCTGAAATTGGTCATTTTCCCTAGCGTTGACTTGCGTTGACGTCTGTTGTAGACCAATGACATCTGAAGTGTTTCCTATTCGATGAGACACTCACGTTTAAATCAGATTTCATCCTTTATTCCTTCGTTTAAGTTGCGTTGACATCTGTTTGACCAGCAGAAATCTGATTTGTTTCTTCTTCGTTGAGACTCTTACGTCTAATTCAGATTTCATCCTCTATGTCTTCAATACTTCTTCAATTGATACAGAAAGCATAGATTTTAATTCCTTATTCATTTCAGATTCATTTTGAAAGATTTATTCCATTCAATTGATCAGATTTGAGAGCTATTATTCAGTTTTCATCTTGGCAAGAATTACAGAGAATTCTCGAAGTGTTCCAGAACATCATTAGACAAAAGAAAAAAAAGTAATTCGTACCAGAAAGAAAGAAAACAGATTTCAGAAAGAAAATAAAGAGCAGAACAATGTTTTAGAAATGTTTTAAGTTATGACAACGAAGAGGGTCCCCAGAGGAAGGGTGAGTGCGCGGCTGACGAACCGTGTGCCCTTTCAAATAGGAAGGATCAGTATTACGGATTGAAGGATCTGTATACCCCTTCAACCATGAGCTTTATGCTAATACTGATATCAGGAGTTTGATCAAACGAATTGGACCAAATGGATAAAGTGTTGTCATAAATTCAGAAAATAAAAGAAGAGGTTATGACAACGAAGAGGGTCCCCAGAGGAAGGGTGAGTGCGCGGCTGACGAACCGTGTGCCCTTTCAAATAGGAAGGATCAGTATTACGGATTGAAGGATCTGTATACCCCTTCAACCATGAGCTTTATGCTAATACTGATATCAGGAGTTTGATCAAACGAATTGGACCAAATGGATAAAGTGTTGTCATAAATTCAGAAAATAAAAGAAGAGCGCAAGTGTGATTTTAATCACAGCTCTAGAGATGTTTAAAGAAAATGATTTCAGAATTGATTATGTTTTATGCTTTCAGCTTCTATCAGATTTCTGAGATATGTTATTGCGCTTGTTCATTCTAAAGCGTATTCAGACTTCAGTTATGTATTCAGATTTCAGATTCCAATTACAGTATCAGCTTCTATTGCATGATTTCGTTATTCCAGATTTTACCTGTTGAGCCTTAGACGCACTAGTTTTCATTGAGTGCAGGTAATGATCAGTAAAGAGCTGGAGGGAGATGAACAGAAAGGAAGGATGTGTTTATCGTGGACATCCGATTTCATTGTTCCTTTCAAACCTTATTTTGTTGTACAGAAACTCTAGTCGTAGTTTTTGTAGTATCATATTTCTAGTTTCATTGCCTTGTAGGAATTTTGTACAGACTTCATGTTTAACTATGTATACAGTTTCTTTCGAATCATCAGATTTCTATCAGACTTCTATTATTTCCACGTATGTTATTATGGTTCAGATGTGTAATAGTTCCGCATTTCTTTATAAATCACGTCTGATTTCTTCCCTTGTTCGAAACATTGAGTTTATTCACACTTTAGTCCAGAAAGTTAGTAACGACTGGTTATGTCATCAAGATCGAAATTTCTGGATCTTTCAATACGAACCCCAAAACTTAAAATTCCATTCAGAAAAGTCCGGTCGTTACAGTTTGTATCATAACCTGGTCCTTGAGATAAACACACTTCCAGTCTGAACAGCTCTCTCCAGCCGTTTCTAAATTTGTGAGTTTTAATTCATGTTCTAGCATAAAGTAATCTCTCATATATAATTATGGTGGATTTGGGCTACCCTTACAGATATGTCAAGACGAGGTAGAGGAAGAAGAAGTTTTACAGAGGGAGATAGTGGGTCTGAAGAAGTGAACCATGTATTAACTAGAATGGCCCAGCTGTTAGAATGTTTAGTTGATCAAACCACTAATGGGAATGGTCAATCATCTGGGAGAATAGTTAGCCGAGAGGATCCACAAGAGAGGTTTAGAAGACAGAGACCTCAAGAATTTTCTGGCACTACTGATCCTCTTATAGCAGAAAGCTGGATCAAATCCATAGAGGTGATTTTTGACTATCTGCAGCTGACTGAACTAAAAAGGCCTCGGTGTGCGATTTACATGCTGATAGGAGATGCCATGATATTGTGGGAAGGAGCCAAGTTAACAGTGGACTTGGAAATTCTTACCTGGGAAGAGTTTAAGAGAGTATTGTATGAACAATACTTCACGGTGGATGTAAGACAACAGTTGCGAAGTGAGTTTTTAACTCTTAAGCAGGGAGAGATGTGTACGCGGGAGTATATCCGCAAAATTGAGAGAGGTTGTTATTTCGTTCCTTTGATTGGGACAAATGCAGATATTAAGCTACAACATTTCGTTGATGGGTTGAAGCCGATGATTAGGCATGATGTTAGATTGGCAGAACCCGTAGATTATAGATCAGCTCTGAATAAGGCCCTACGGGCAGAACAAGACTGGAAAGAAATCGAAGAAGAGAGGCAGTTGAAAAGACAAGCTTTCCAACAGAAGGACCGTAGGCAAAATAAGAAACCGAATAATAACCAGCAGGAGTCTCAAGAAAAAGGACCAATAGTTGTTCAGCCTATCTCTGCTGTCCCTAATTCAGGGATTAGGCCTCCATGTCCAACTTGTAAGAAAAACCATACAGGGCAGTGTCTTTTTGGCCAGAAGGTGTGTTATACCTGTGGCAAGCCAGGCCACATGTCTAGAGATTGTTCCCAGAAGCGACCACTTATCACTAGTAGAGCTTATATAATGACAGCTGAAGAAACTCCAGCAGATACCTTGGCAGCGACGGGTAAGATTTTGTTGCCAACAGTTTACAATAGCATTATTAGATTCTGGTACAACTTATTTTTTTTAGTATCAGGTAGGTTTGTTAAGAAATTGATAGTTAACCTAGAAGAAATAGAAGTAGAGTACTATGTTCAGATCTCTTTGAGGGCGATTTTAGTAACCAATCATGTTATACGAAAAATCGAACTTAAGTTACAGGGAATATTGCTTTCGCAGATTTAATAGTATTGCCTATAATTGGGTTTGATTGAATTTTGGGATAGATTGGTTAACTAAGTACGAAACAATCATAAATTTTAAGAAGAGGTCTGTTGAAATTAAGATACCAGGCGGGAATTCTTTTTCGTTTAGCTGATACATAAGATTGTACCCTTAAGATAATGTCAACTGTTAAGGCTTAAAGGTGTTTAAGAAATGGATGTTAAGGATTTCTTAGGTTTACCTCCCAATCATGAGTTAGAGTTTACTATTGATTTGGTACCAGAAGCTGTTCCAATTTTTAAGCCTCTGTATAGATTGCCCCTAAGAAAAATGAAAGGATTAAAAGATCAGTTCCAGGATTTTTTAGGCAAGAGTTTCGTCAAACCCAGTACTTCGCCATGAGGAGTTCGAGTTTGATTCCCATATGTTTTTGATTGTTCATCTTCCGGTGGATGGTAATATCGGAACTTGAAGTTATGTAATCCATAGTTGTTAGTCGAATCAGTATAAAGTCTGATTTGATAGACAACAGCTGATAGCATAGCTGTCGTTTGATGTTGCAACACCAAGTTCTTATTCAGATTTCGTTTTCTATGTCAGCGATTGAATTTCATATTTAACTTCATGATTGTTCATCTTCCGGTGGATGGTAATATCGGAACTTGAAGTTATGTAATCCATAGTTGTTAGTCGAATCAGTATAAAGTCTGATTTGATAGACAACAGCTGATAGCATAGCTGTCGTTTGATGTTGCAACACCAAGTTCTTATTCAGATTTCGTTTTCTATGTCAGCGATTGAATTTCATATTTAACTTCAGCAGTTACATTTCAGCTGTTGCATCAGTTTCGTAAATAGTTGTTGCATTTGTTAAAATCAGCAGTTGCACTGTTCATATGTCTGTTTGTTGTGCAAACGACATCGTTTCATTTATTTAGAGTCACTACTGATAACATATATTCTTACGTCTGTTTATTCATGTTAGCAGATATTCTTACGTCATCATATATGTTTCCTACTTCAAAGACATCGTTTCATTTACTACGTTTGTTTCAGAGTCACGTCTGCTTATATATATATATATATGTTGGTGAACAGTAAATATCTGTTTTGTTTCCAAATACTGTTTCACTTTGTTGCGTCTGATTTCATCTCAGCGATGCGTCTCTTATAGTTGAATTCGATGCTCATATAGGAAAAAATTCAAGTAGCGTTAGACTTAACTTATGAAGAAGTTATAGTAAGGATTCTTTCAAGAGAAAACCGTAAGTTAAGGAATAGAACTATCCCTATGATTAAGATGCAGTGGGTAAATCACACAGAAAGAGAAATTATGTGGGAAAGTGAGTCTGATATTTATGGAAAAGCTACCCAGATCTCTTTAAGTAAGTAATTTCGAGGACGAAATTCTTTTAATGGGGGGTAGATTGTAACGGCCAGACTTTTTTATAGGCCGCAATTAGAAAGTTATGAGATTTGAGGGATTACAATGCTATTCTATTTAACTCTTGATTTAACCGAGTTTCAGATTTCAGTTATGTACTGTTTAACATTCTTCTTTTAAAAGCTAAATTTCAGATTTCATAAATACGTGAATTCAGATTTCATGTTTACACAATTATCAGCCTTCATTATGTTTTGGGTTTATATCCAGATGTTAGAATGCAATAACATTAGATGTCTAGTCGATTTCTGCAAGCCAATTGAATCCTTTGTTTTAACTAAAATCGTTCGGTTTCCTTATGCATCATTTTTATTTTAAAATAGATCACGCATTTAGAAGGCTTCGACATATTGAATTAAATGTGTTTCTTCCTTAGGAATTTTAAAATCATATATATATAGGATGTTAGCTGCTTCATGCATCATTATCTTCAAAACAAATTAGTTCAAAGCGGTGCTCTCTCTCTAAGAAACCGAACAAAAGTATTTTAAAGCTTTTCGAAGGAGGCGATCGGAGTGTTGGAGATTTGCTGAATTTCTACTGTTATTTGTGTTCAAGAATTCAGTCAAGTAAACTCTGTTTCTTGCTCACTCAGTGAAAGAATATATTCAATTCCGGTTGCATGTTTATATGAGATTTTAAAGAAAGAAAGATAGCTACGGCTGTTCTTCAGAAAAACCAGAAGTTCATGCTCTGTTTTTATGAAAGTTGCATTTTACTGTATTTTGATCCAGAAATGTTTTAGAAAATGGTTTGATGATGTTCATCTAGTAGATTCCTGAGTTTTCTAAATATTTCTCTTTGAAGTAGTTTACAAGTAGCTTATTCGATGAATTCCAGAAACTTCTTAAGATATTTTGAATTCTTCAGACGAAGGTAACTGTCGTAGTTCATGTTTATCCACACAGTTAAGTTTGAAATCTGGTTCTTATGCCATCGCTGAAATTATATGATGAACAAAATTCTAAATGTTGAGTTCTGTTTATGTGTTATGTAAGTTCAGACTTCTCCTTTTTATATGACATTTGAAATTGGTCATTTTCCCTAGCCTTGACTTGCGTTGACGTCTGTTGTAGACCAATGACATCTGAAGTGTTTCCTCTTCGATGAGACACTCATGTTTTAAATTAGATTTCATCCTTTATTCCTTCGTTTAAGTTGCGTTGACATCTGTTTGACCAGCAGAAATCTGATTTATTTCTTCTTCGTTGAGACTCTTACGTCTAATTCAGATTTCATCCTCTGTGTCTTCAATACTTCTTCAATTGATACAGAAAGCATAGATTTGAATTCCTTATTCATTTCAGATTCATTTTGAAAGATTTATTCCATTCAATTGATCATATTTGAGATCTTTTATTCAGTTTTCAACTTCGCAAGATTTACAGAGAATTCTCGAAGTGTTCCAGAACATCATTGGACAAAAGAAAAACCAGTAATTCGTACCAAAAAGAGAGAAAACAGATTTCAGAAAGAAAAGGAAGAGCAGAACAATATTTTAGAAATGTTTTAAGTTATGACAACGAAGAGGGTCCCAGAGGAAGGGTGAGTGCGCGGTTGACGAACCGTGTGCCCTTTCAAATAGAAAGGATCAGGATTACGGATTGACGGATCTGTATACCCCTTCAATCATGAGCTTTATGCTAATACTGATATCAGGAGTTTGATCAAACGAATTGGACCAAATGTTTAAAGTGTTGTCATAAATTCAGAAAATAAAAGAAGAGCGCAAGTGTGATTTTAATCACAGCTCTAGAGATGTTTAAGAAAATGATTTCAGAATTGATTATGTTTTATGCTTTAAGTTTCTATCAGATTTCTCAAATATGTTATTGCGCTTATTCATTCTAAAGCGTATTCAGACTTCAGCTATGTATTCAGATTTCAGATTCCAGTTACAGTATCAGCATCTATTGCATGATTTCGTTATTCCAGATTTTACCTGCTGAGCCTTAGGCTCACTAGTTTTCATTGAGTGCAGGTAATGATCAATAAGGAGCTGGAGGGAGATGAACAGAAAGGAAGGATGTGTTTATCGTGGACATCAGATTTCATTGTTCCTTTCAGACCTTATTTTGTTGTACAGAAACTCTAGTCGTAGTTTTTGTAGTATCAGATTTCTAGTTTCATTGCCTTGTAGGAATTTTGTACAGACTTCATGTTTAACTATGTATACAGTTTCTTTCGAATCATCAGATTTCTATCAGACTTCTATTATTTCCACGTATGTTATTATGATTCAGATGTGTAATAGTTCCGCATTTCTTTATAAATCACGTCTGATTTCTTCCCTTGTTCGAAACATTGAGTTTATTCACACATTAGTCCAGAAAGTTAGTAACGACTGGTTATGTCATCAAGATCGAAATTTCTGGGTCTTTCAATTCGAACCCCAAAACTTATAAATTCCATTCAGAAAAGTCTGGTCATTACAGTGATAGTAATAGAATCGAGCTTATCCCAGTTTAAGCTCTGAAACCAAATTGTCAGGCTCCATGCTCATAAACAAAGAATAAGCACGCAGATAATGCAAGAATACGAAAGCTTAATAGGTGGTTAAAATTTTTTTTGGCTTGAAAATGAACATATCATTTAAAAAACGTGCATCATTAAAATGTCAAATTTGATTCAAATGTCAACAGTAACAAACATCAACCAAAAAGTATATATATATGCATACAAGACCGAATCGAATCAATACACAACAACTACATAGGACATCCCCTAGAAATGACTCGATATCGCTCAACACCCAGGGGGCTCCACCACCTGAATCATCTCTCGGACCAGCTAATGTACCTAAAAAATTTGCAGTGGCCAATCACATTGTGAGATCCGGAAATTCGAATATGATTAATTTGTAGAGTTAATCGGATTTTAAGAATTCAGATTTGTGCGTGGACAAATCTGGTTGTTCAGCTTTCAGTTGGAAGGCTTCAAATGTGTTTCTGGGTCAGATTTCATGGTTGGAACAATTTTGGAAAATTTGAGTATTTTCGAAATTCAGATTTCAGGATTTTGGTGAAGTCTGGTTGGTAATTTTCAGAGTTCTCCTAGAGATTTTTTGCTTTGAGTTACGGGTTTTCATTGTATGAAATCCATTTGAATTTGGAGTCCAATTGATGGATTTGTTGTGAGAAATCTATTAGAGGGAGAAATCTGTTATAGCTAGTGTATTGAAGTCTGTTAGCGCGTATTTTTGTAGTGTTCATAGGTGAGATCTGTGTGGTTTTGTGGAGAGATCTGGTCACTGGATGTTTGGATGGTTGCTACGTATTTGGTAGTCGAGGTAAACCAACGCCGTTGTTCCGTGAAGTCTGGATGGCTCGCGAGAGAGAGAGATCTGATGGCGTTAACGTATAGGGGTCTGCTCGCGCGTTTTTCTTTTGGGTGCAGAACGACGCCGTTTAGACTTAGCGTTATTATGAGAAATCTGTTCGTGGAAGAGATCTGGTGTCTCTAGGTGCGAGAAGCTATACAACATCGTTTCCAGGTTCGTTTGTCTCGATTGGAGATGAAATCTGGTTGGTGGTGAATCGGATGTCAACGCGGGTCAACGGGTGATAACGTATGTGAGATCTGTTGTAGCGGGGGAGCGATGCTACGTCGTTTAGATAAGTGGAGATGGCACCGTTTTGGCTCTAGCACTAGAGATCTGTTGGAGCGCTACGGGCAGATATGATGACGTGTCCGGATTTCTATATTGGGTTCTACGACGTCGTTTAGTGTTTACGTTCGTTGGGAGTTGAGGGATCTGTTAGCGGCGAGAGTTCTTGAGCAGATTTCAACGCTTTGCGTTGACCGGTTTTGTCTAGCGTTGTTAGTACCTGTTGCGAGCGTAGAGATCTGTTTCTCTAGTACGACATCGTTTTGCTTCAGTTAGCGAGACCCTCGATACGCTGTCGTTTTGATTGTTGTGCGTTATTAGCGTGAACGCTGAGAATTCAGGTTTGTAGCTTTGTTCCTTAGCGCAGGGATCTGATGTAGAGATCTGTTGCCACCAGCGATTGACTTTAACAGTAGCGTTTGATTGGGGGATTTTAAATACCAGTGTTTGCGAAAACTTAGCATATTTTTCCCCGATATTTCCTCTGTTATTCCCCGATACACTTGAAACCCTTACTGTTCACCGTAGCCTATTTCCGTCGATTTCCGCCGTTTCCCGTCGTTGTTTGGAACGAAAAGGGTGGCGCTAGACTCCTATTGAGTTCATCTTTCAATTGCTGCTAGCTAGGAGATTAAAGTCGACGTTGGAGAGAAGTGCACAGAATCTGGATGTTCTACGCTTTTCGTGAGATCTAACCCGAGCGTCCGTTGGCTCTTCTGGACTCTTGGGTGAGTGTTTTCGACTAGTTTTCAGATTATTATAGTTAGTTTAGCCTGCGTAGACTTGTAGAACCAGGCTTCGGTTCTTGTCCGTAGACAGTGATGTTTGGAATTCAGTTTTTGAGCTGTTTTGCCAGGTGCCTTAGCAGATTCGAGCTTCCGGGTAGACTTGTGAGTCTGCAGTGAGCTGTGAGGTATCGTAGTCGAGCAGGTAGTTGGTACCGTGCTTTGGAGGAATCTGCGTGAGGTAGTTGCCGTGTAGAGGTACGAATCGAGCTTGTATTACAGCTTTGAGATAGGCATGGGGATGTATTATGTGTTTTATAGCTGTGCCGAGTGTTTGTGTAGAGGCAAGCTGTGTATATTATGCATGTCTATTGTCTGAACTATCTGGTGTATTACCTGGTGTTTGGTGATCTGTTGAGTTGCTATGCATGTGAGTATTCGAATGCTTTTGTTGTGTTTTGTGGCATTACTCGTACATGCATCATGTTAATCATGTTACTGCATCTGCATAGCATATTGAGCCAATGGTTCCTTTGTTAGCCATGATATGTTGCTCTGTTGGAGCACTTCCCTCGTGGTGCGGTGCGGTGTTGCATAACCACGATTGAGTGCAGCTGGAGGATGTTGGTTGAGTTGTTCCTAGTCCTCAGTTGCAGCAGCTGGAGGATGTTGGTTGAGTTGTTCCCAGTCCTCAGTTGCAGCAGCTGGAGGATGTTGGTTGAGTTGTTCCCAGTCCTCAGTTGCAGCAGCTGGAGGATGTTGGTTGAGTTGTTCCCAGTCCTCAGTTGCAGCAGCTGGAGGATGTTGGTTGAGTTGTGCCCAGTCCTCAGTTGCAGTGACCTGGATAGAGGTTGGGGTGGTTGTGTCCACTTGAAATTCCGTGCGACCTGGCGGGTGGCTCCCGCGCAGGTGCGGCGATGAGCCA
>KQ991103.1:0-18453 GCA_001598015.1 Dorcoceras hygrometricum | reverse complement strand
TCTTAACTGATTTCGAGGACGAAATCGATTTCTAGTGGGGGAGAGTGTGAGGACTAGAAATCTGTTAAGTAGATTTAAAATCAGATCAGCTTTTGGATTAAACTTTGTCACGGAAATTGTGATTTCTGGGTGTTCAGATTTAGACGTAGAGTGATCAACAGTGATGGTGATCGATTTGGAGTTCAGTAGTTGCATTTTCCTATCGGGAAGTGATTCCAGTGGTAATTCAGACTTGAGGTTCATCGCTGGGAGAAGATAGGCCAGCAGCGTTCTTGCGCGGGAGATAGAGATCATTCAGATGTTGGTACTCAGTAGTAGCGTGAGCAGATGTCAACGCTAGTCAACGCAGCTGTGAGAATGTAGCGAGAGGCAGCTGTTAGCTTTAGTGCGTAGGTGCGAGAAGATGCCACGTGTTGGTCAACACAGCTGAGTTGACCGTTGGTTGTTAGCGCTATTCAGATGTTGCTAGCGAGAGATCTGTTTCAACTGTGGAAGCTATGCTACGTCGTTTTGATTAGTGGGTGCAACGTCATTTGCTGTACGAGTTAGTAGAGCGTTTAGATGTCTGGATTGTATCAGCAGAGCCAGCAGAGGGAGAACGCTGGATTCAGCTTTGAGAAGACTTTTGTCTTAGTTTAAGCAGAGATCTGAGTTTCTTAGAACAGAAGTGATGCAAGGATTTATGTACCAAGTTCTGATCGACACTTACCGTATTTTGAACCCGACATTTCCTCATCGTTTTCCCCAGTGAAACCCTCGATAGATACTGTTCACCCAAACACTTCTCCGGTAGATTGCCGTCGATTTCCTCCGTTGTTTGAAGTGAGACTGGTGGCGTTGAGCTTGTCTTGAGTAGCTCTTTCGATCGATACCAGTTAGGTGGCTTGAGGCGACGTTGGAGAGGGAGCGCGAAGTAGCAGTGTTGCTCGAACGTTTTCGCAAGCTATACCCGAGAGTTCTTCAATTCTCTTGAGCTTTTGGATTTAGTTCCCGGACAGTTCCTCCTGTTGGTGTGCCGTGCCTGGTGAGATCTGTTGAGGTAGAACTTGAGAATTGAAGGTACGAGTTGAGCTTTTGTTAACAGCTTAGACATAGCGTGCTAGTATTTGAGGCATGATGTTTGTGATATGTGAAATTTGTGCTTACGTGAACAATTTTATTGATTGATATGAGCTGCTTACGTAATTTATGCATGTTGAAATCATATTTGAATTTCATGGCATTCATGCATACATATTGAGCCTTTGATCGATTGAGAACCTGAGATAGAGCTACGTTGTGACCGGCAGACAGATGTGTCATACCTGAAAGGTACAACGCTATCATCGGAGTGGTGACCCACTGATTAGTTGTTTCTGAAAACCACCGAGCTGTGATGGTTGACGGGCCTGAAGATCACGGATCGATGATTTCCCTGGTTGATTTACTGTGCGGGTATAGAAGCTCGATTGAGATTACTGCCAGCTGATTAGCAGGCCTTGATGACCGATGTTCTTTGACAGCCGCATGCATTCCTGACTTAGAATACTGCATGTTTATTATTTTCTGTTATATTAGTGCTCATTCGTACTGAGGCTTGACCTCGTATTCTTTTCCTACTTTTGTATTGTTTGGGTCTGTGTGCCCAGTTGCAGGATCTTCAGGTAACCAAGCTGGACAGACTGGAACCCCAACTGGTCGATCCCCATTTCCTTGAAGTCCCAGTTATTATATTATGTATTGATCCAGGGGATGCCCTGAGGTTGTATGTATTCTGGGGGATCGTTGTTGATTTGATTTGTGATTACCTGTTGTTGTATGAGTTTTGATTTAACTCGTATTTTGAATATGATTATTTTGAAGATATGATTTGGTTCAGGCCCAACTTTATTTCGAAAATTTGTAGCCCTATTTTATGCTTCCGTGTTTATGTGCTTAATTGTGCTATTAATCATTGTTAATTAGCACGGGGCCTGACAAATGATATATTCATCGACTGCACAATCTGGGAAGACATTGAAGAAACCAGCTTAGAGAGCATCTTCTTAGTGTGTGAGATTTTATCTTTGAGAGTTTGAGCGTACACTGTAATCTCACACACGATTCACTCATACATTTGAGAGTTAATCGAAACAGAAAAATGAGTGAATCAAAAACAAAACTGACTTCCTTGTCGTCTTTGAATAGAGATGTTAAACAAGTTCATTGTAGCATTTCTCACTGAGGCGTAAAAGAAGTGAAGTTAGACACACAGCTTGCGGGCTGGTGTGCATAGGTGTTAGGAGTTCTTGCAGCTGCTGGCTGTCGGATCGGGTTACAGCGGGAGCCGCTGTAATCAAAATCTTTTAGTAGATCCTTCCCGTTGCGGGAGAAGGGGAGACGTAGGAGATTCAGCTCCGAACTTCCATAAACAAATCACAGTGTATTCTTTCTTTAAATCTTACTACATTCATAGCATACGCATTTCATATTGTCTAACTGTGTTTAAAACTGATTAAATAACTTTCCATTTCAGATCAATTTTGGTTGGTTCCGTATGACTTATCTCATAACCCAATATGTATCTCGGTGCACAAACATTTCAAGAACATTGAGCTATTGCAGCTCAAGATTTAACTAACAAGATCGCACTGTTTTTCTTCGTGCTGGTTTATTGTTACGCTGGAACCAACTCGACGTGATCCGATTTCTCCGTTACGTGCTGGTTTTGAAATAAATTTTTAAAAATGCACGTAATCAGTCTTTTTAAGATTTTAGAACAAGTGCTTGAGTTGTGTGAGAACTCATGAGACACCCCCTTTTTCGATCCTAAAAACACAGGAAAACTAGAGTACATGGATTAATCCGCTACATTCTCAAACAGATGAGGCCACTGCTGCCGCATCTTTACCTAGATTCTCTCCTACGTCTACTCCACTGAACCATTACCAAATAAATCGACTTGTTCCTGAACTGTTTCTCATTCCTATCCAAAATCCGAACTTGATGTTTGACATAACTCAAAGACTGACCTAGCTCCACCTCATCGGCAAATGGGATGGATCAGGCTCATAATTCCGTAACATGGATATGTGAAACACATCATGCATCACAGATAGTTCAGACGGAAAGTATAAACTATATGCCAAAGAGCTGATCCACTCAACTATCTCATACGATATGATGTAGCGAGGAGCTAACTTTCCCTTGAGTTCAAAGCTCATCATAATTCTAAACGAAGAAACCTTCAGGAATACTCGACCACCAACCTGATATTCTAAAGGCCTACGCCTTTTATTCGCATAGCATGTGCTGCCTTCATTCTTTTGGATCAGATCAACCTGATCTCTCATCACCTGTACAAACTCAAGTGTCGACAACTCCCTTTCTCCAACTTCTTTCCGACATATCGGTGATCTCTATCAGAACACTATATAAACTGACACGCCATGCAATCTTACTACCTGATCAATATACAACCTTTCCATATTCTTCAAAGAAGACGTCGGGTCGTAAGGTATGAATTGAGTGACTTAGATAGCCTATCGATCACCACCCAGATCGCGTCACAACCCCAATTAGAATGAGGTAAGTGGGACACAAAATCCACGGAAACATGTTCCCAGTTCCATCGTGGCACATACACACTCTACAACATTCCACCAGGTACCATCCACTCCTCCTTGACCTGCTGACAGTTTCAACATCGAGCCACAAAATCGGAAATAACACCTTTCATGCCTTCCCACCAAAAATTTGATTTCAAGGCATATAAATTTTCCTGTTTGCAGGATAGACACTATGGCGACTATTATGAGCATAGCTCGACCAGATCAGCTCAGATCTATCGGATCAGCACAACTCTTATCAGATCAACACAGAGCTACCGGATCAGTACAACTCTTATCATATCAGCACTGCACTATCGGATCAGCATAGCTCTTATCAGATCAGCATAGTGCTATCGTTTCAGAAACAACTCGACCAGATCAACACGGCTGGATCGGATCAACACGGCTCAATCGTGATCATCACAGCTCGATCCCGATCATTACAGCTTGACCCATTCATCATAGCTCGATACCGATCATCACAACTTGATCCAAATCAGCACGAATCGACCCAGATCAGCACAGCTCGCCTCCGATCTGATTGCTCCAGAACCTCACAGTTTTACCAAGATCGGATCGGATTTTAGCTATAACAAAGTGGATTAGGATAGATCAGATTGGTTGTTCAAGAGCATATCAGAGCAGAGATATTCCAGTTTGGAAGGATCAGCACGATTAAGAGAACATATAAGAGTTTTGAGTGTTTTGACTTTGAAGACAATTTATATTCATTGGATAAAGTAAGATAGCAATCAGTATTTTGACAAAAATTGAGTACAAAGTTTGCTATAATGAGCTTAGAAAAAGAATCATTTAATGCAAAATTATGAAGTACACAGACTGCATTAAATGTACATTAAATTCTCAAGTACAAAGGTAAGAGGATTCCATGATTGAGAGCACCGTTCATATTTATCATCGTCGAATCTCAAACCTAGAAATACTGAGAGTTTTGAATGAAGTTACCGATGTTATGATTGAAACAAGATTAATCCAAGTCTTCAAGCAATGTTCCAACTCTCTCACATACACCTTGTGTGTAGCTATCCGGTTCGACGAATCAGCTCAGGCCTACGCTAGAATAGAAATACAGTTAGCTTGAGTGCCATTTGTAACTGATAGAGAGTGTTCTGTTCTGTGAAGAGTACTAGGAGTTCAGTTCATTAGAATGTTGAGTTAAATGAATTTGGTTAAAACGTATAATCAAATCAAAGTCTTCCAGTGAATATCCTTATAACATGGAAGAAGTGGAGATGTAGAAGTTTAAACTTCGAACTTCCATAAACAAATCTTTTGTCCTTTACTTGTTTACTTATTGCATTTTAGTCACTGATAGATCAAAATGTTTTCCGCACTTGTACTGTAGCTTGAGATATTTTAATCGTAATGTTTTTCAAAGAGATTTTATAGAGTTTATTCACCCCATCTAAACTCTATTTTTCGATCCAAAAATGATAGAAATCAAACATGATCAATAGTGTGAGCTCTTCACTATAAGAATCAAACAATGTCAATAATTCGAGCTCTCGACTGTATACGACCTCACAATCAACACAATAATTAATACCTCTTATGTCAAGACTACAAGCATAATGTCTAATATTTTTGTGTGAAAACCAATCACTCATCTCTCAAATATATCCTTTGTTGGATCTGTGTTTATAGATCATAATTTTAATTTGGATTAACACAAAATCTATTATTATTCTACTAATGGTTTTACGTGCGATGTGCAGTAGTTAGTCTAGACAAGGAGATATCCAAACTGGAATAGTGAGGGGACGCTTAAGCTGGTTTAGTTGAAGATATCCACACCGGAACAGTGAGGGGACGCCCGAGCTGGTACAACAGAGAAGTTTTCAAGTCACAGAGAACACCAATCTGGTCAACAAGCTTGATGCAAGTGCAGTTCAGTGATCAAGTGAAGAAAGATTCAAAGTGCAGAGTAGAACTGTAACGCCCCAAAATCCATAGGACCACATTTATTAATATTTTTATTTTAAAGGCTGTTTCGAGCATCCAGATTTCAGCTTCAGTTAGTTTTATTTATTTAAGCTAATTTCTTTCTTTCAGCATCGAACACGATTCAGAAGGTTCCGGTCAGATTTCGCCCCAAGCACAACTCGAGCTGATTTGGATTTCATTCGAAAATAAAATTCTTTAAATGAGAGATAAGTTCTTTTCAAAATCTTATGGCAAGTTTATAGATTAAAATAGTAGTAGGGAGTTTTTATAAATTTTGCAAGGATTTGGTAAGCTAACCATGCCTTATCATTGTACTTTCACCTACTACAAATCATTCTCCCGTATATCATGATTTTACGTGAGTTAGAAGCTCATTTTGCTTGCCAAGAAAATCTTTAGCTCGTGACGGGACGCCTAAGCTGGTCTAGTTGAAGATATCCACGCTGGAACAGTGAGGGGACGCCCGAGCTGGTACAACATAGAAGTTTCCAGGTCACAGAGGACACCAAGCTAGTCAACAATCTTGACGCAAGAGCAGTTCAGTGATCAAGTGCAGAAAGATTCAAAGTGCAGAATAGAAATGTTCAAGTGCAGTTTACAAGTGCAGTAATCAAGTGCAAAGCAGAGTACAAGTGCAGTGATCAAGTGCAGGTCATATCACAGAGCGCAACTATAATCAGTTCATTATAGGAATCTCAGTCTAGTGAAAGACTGAATCAGAACTGAGTATTATATCCCAAGAAGAAGGGATATAATCATTGGTGCAAGATTGCAGTTCTTCGAGGATAAGGTTTAAAGTACCCTTGAAGAACTGGCTCAATCAACCAGAAGAAGCTCCGTGTACTTGCTGATGGTTTGGAAGAGGTGTCTGAATGGAATAAGAGAACAAGCAAGTACACATGATCAGAGAAGAGCAGATCAGAGAAGCTCTTGACGAGAAGAATAGATCCGAGCTGGTGAAAAGTCAAACCAGAACATAGACAAGCTCGCGTACAAGAACCAAGCTGGTTAAGGTCAAACAGCTTAGCAAGCAGAGCAGATATCATCTGAGATCAAGAGCAGAATTGGACTAAACGACAAGCAAAGCGATTTGAACACAAGAATATACGAAGATTGTCATTGTTCAAATCGATTTGCTGTGTTGTCTCTCGGTACAGTGCTCACAATGAGAAAAAGGACATAAATCTTGCAGAAGCATTAAATGACAAAGGACGCAAAGTACAACCTTGTCAGAAGACTTTTCAACGGCTACAACTTTGTGTCCAACGGACAAATCTGCACAAGAGGCTATATATATCAAAAGCAGAGCACAAGAAGACAATGATGCGAAGTGGAGAGAGTGTATGTGCAAGTGCAGAACGTAAAACAGAAGAATGCACAACACTAAAAGCAGCGCTAGTCTCAAGAATGCACACTCATGTGGCAGCTGGTGTGCAAGTTGGTTCAGTGCCCAGGTGTGAGCTTGTGCACTGACCATAAAGCTTCAAAGTGAAATCAAGTCTACATCACAAGCAATGGGAAGATATTGAGTAACCAGCTTAGAGAGCACCTTCTCAGTGTGTGAGATTTATATTCGAGAGATTGAGCGTACACTGTAAATCTCACACATGATTCACTCATATATTTGAGAGTTGAGCGAAACAGAAAATGAGTGAATCAAATCAAACACTTCTCTCCTCTTAGTCTTTGGACAGAGACGTTAAACAAGTCTTGTAGTCTTTCTCACTGAGACGTAAAAGAAGTGTTGTTAGACACACAGTTTGCGGGTTGGTGTGCATAGGTGGCTAGGAGTTCTTGCAGCTTGCGGACTGTCGGATCAGGCTGCAACAGAGGCTGTTGTAATTAAAATCTTCTAGTGGATCCTTCCCGTGCGGAAGAAGGGGAAATGTAGGAGATTCTGCTCCGAACTTCCATAAACAAATTGCAGAGTATTTCTTTACAGCTTTCTGCATTTAACATTCATGCATTGCTTATCTTAAAACTGTGTTTAAGATCTGTTAATAAGCTTCCGATTTTCATAGGATAGTTCAGATGTTTTCGAATACTTTAATCTTATTTTATCTATCTCTCTGTGCACAAAACTTTGAAGAACACTGAGCTATTGCAGCTCAAGTTTTAAGTAACCCGATTGCACACGAACTGGACCAGCTCGCTGAGCTCCTGGTCCAGTTGAGGCACGATCTGGTTTCCCTATTTACGTGTTGTCCTTATCAAATAATTTTAAAAACACGTAATCTTTGATCTAAGGATGGGCGCCTGAGCTGTGTGAGAGCCTAACCCCCCAAAAAAAACGATCCTATCGATTGGTATCACAGCGGGTTGTTCTTGAAAGTGTATTTTAAATTGAAAATTGTTTAACGGTTTTAAAATAACTTCTGCTCTGATATTATTTTGCGAAAAGCTTGTTCGTGCTGCAAAATCATTTTAAGTATTTCAAAACTCACTTTATAAAGATAGGGGAGTAATGATTTTTGAATAGCAGAGCACTGGACCAAGAGTGAAAGGTGCGGCAACATCTCTTCTGTCGAGCTGACAGATCGCACGAGATCTGTGGACGCCAAGACCTCTTACTTTGGATGTGCTGAAATAATAGCGCATATGATAGAGTCCGAGAGAAGCGGAAGAGATTCTTTGAATTCAATTATCAGTTATCTTCCAGTCCGTATAGATGAGCATTTTTCAGTAGCTTGAAATCCATTTTCAATATCTCATATCATGCATTTGTTTTCACAAACTGTATTCCCTTGCAAAAATGTTTCTTTTCGAAAAACACACATATTCACTCGCATATTTTGAGAGATGTGCGAAATTGCTTAGCGAGTGAATCACAACCCAAAGATCAGATCCCGTCCAAGCACGAAGACGTTAAACTCTGTGTCTGTAGCCTTTCTCACATAGGCGTAAAACAAGTGATTGACACAGCCGAGGGCTGGTGTAGAGTCTAGGAGTTCACCTGGAGTGAGGCTCGGTGATTGGGTCTGCGGATCATATTCTTCTAGTAGAACCTTCCTGAAAAGGAAGAAGGGGAGACGTATGATATTTATATCCGAACTTTCATAAACAAACTTTGAGTAATCTCTTTACGATTAACAGTTTTGCATATGCATTTTACATTTAGCACGCATAACACATTTGATGGCACACACGCGCACAAATCTGTTTGGCACAAACAGATTCACGCATTGAAAATCAGATTTCACATGCTCTGTTGCGTTTACATTTGTTTAGCAGAAATCTGATTTCATGGAGTTTTAAAATTTAGGATTCAGTTCTTGTGTATTCCGCATGATTT
Source organism: Dorcoceras hygrometricum (assembly GCA_001598015.1). NCBI lineage: Eukaryota > Viridiplantae > Streptophyta > Magnoliopsida > Lamiales > Gesneriaceae > Dorcoceras > Dorcoceras hygrometricum. The sequence continues at coordinate 9,627 of KQ991103.1, read as the reverse complement.
TATTTCATACCAGATCTGTCTCCAGTGCTCTCGTATTTATATGTTCAAGAACCCGAGGTATTGCACCTCATAATAGCAGCACAAATTTTTTTATCAACAGCAGCAGTGCTCGCCTCTTTATTTTAAAATAGGATCAGATCTCTCCCCTCCCTTATGTTATGTTGTTTGTATTATTAAGATCTGAACCTTCGGTCCTAACTAGTGGTATCAGAGCAGGTTGTTCTTGAACGAGAACTTATTTTAAAAAGCATTTGAAACAAAATTTGTTTATGTGCTCTGATAGTTTTTGCGAAATTTCAGCTGGTGCTTCGTTTTTAAAATATATTTGAGCTTATATTATAAAAGATAGGGAGAGTTATTATTAATCCTTCATCTGCATATATAAGCTAAAGCAGAAGCACACTATCAGCTATTTCAAAATCATATCATTCATGCATACGGTTGTTCCCAAAATCTGTTTTGATTTTGAAAATCTTTAAAATTACTGCTGTCACGTTGTTTTTGTTGTGGCAGTGTAGGGAGAGCTTTATTTAAAGTTTGTCGGGAAAACCAGTTTTCGATTCCTTTTTGATTCCCACAAAAAGGGAGAGAATTGTTAGATCCTACATCTGTTATTTGAGGTTTTGTGTAAATCAAAAAGGGAGAGATTGATGGATCTGGATAGCAGATCCAGATCTGAGTTTTGAATTACACAAAACCTGTTATTGTGTTTCTAACATTTCTACGTAGTGTACAGATTTAACAGAAGAGCTGGAATAAGAAATCAGGATCGCTAAAGAGTGAAATCTGGAAGAGATCTGACGCGAAGAAAGATAAGAGATCTGATGTGAGGAGTCTGCGAGAAGTAAAGTCTGAATGTGAAGTGAAGAGTATAAGAAGTCTGATCAATATGAAGAAATCTGGATCAACAACTTAGACGTAATAACTGGATTAGCAATGGAGACGTCCAAAGCTGAGCCAGCTGATCGTAATCAGGCGAAAGCCAAGTTGGACCAGAAGCTGTCGAAGAGATAAGCAAATATGAGTGAGCAGCTGTAAGCAGAAGAAATTGAATCAGCTGTTGCGATATAAGTCATCAGATTTGCTTACGTGGTCAGAGTTGCTTACGTGGAGTCCAGCTGTACTCACTGTTTCAGTAGTGAAGAAAAGATGTATCAGCCGTAGCGCTAAACAGAAGATGCAATAAGCTGTTGCAAGCATTCATCAGTTGCAAGCAATCAGCTGTTGCAAACAGAAGTCAAGACCAGCAGTTGATACAACAGATGGATCAGCTGGAGTAGCTGGACCAGCTGGTGCGTGAAAAAGAATTAGCTGGAGAAGTCTGAATTGAAAGAATCTGATAACAGGAGAAATCCGTTGATAGAATAAGTCTAGAGAAGAATCTGATGAGAAATCTGGTGAAGAGGAAGAACGAAGTCGCACTAAAAGAAAATGTTGATCAGCTGTAAGCAGATGTCGACCAGATCAGACGCAAAAGAGGAATCTGAATCAGATGTGGAGCAGCTGATTCAGATGTTGGATTAAAGATATTCAGATGCTGTCCAGACGATGTTAATCAGCTGTTGCGCAAACGTAAATGAATCAGACTTTGATGTGAAGAGAAGTTGAATCAGCTGATGAAGATGAATCAGACGTTGCGTGAAGAAAAGATGAAACAGCTGGTGCGCAAAGACGTAAACAACTCAGGAGTTGAATCAGCTGTTGAAGAAATAAACGAACCAGATGTTGTTGTGTAGCTGTTGACATATCAGATGTTGACCAATAGAGGCGAATCAACTGTTGGAACAACGAACAGCAAAACAGCTGACTAGATATACAAAGAAGAACCAACAGCTGATGAGCGATACGAAGAAAACCAACAGCTGAGCGAACAGCTGTTGAACAACTTGCTGGTATACTTTCAGACGCAATCAATCGCTTAACTGGAAAGAATCAATGGCTGAGAGTGAGTCATGCAAATGCCTTAAATCAAGGGGACAAGATTTGTACTATTCTGGGAAATAGTACAATATACAGAGGATGATTGTACCAATTTGGGAAGAAGACAAATTGGCCGTAACAAGCGCAGAAGGGATTTGAATCTACTGTCTAACGGCCATATTTGGAGAGAAGCTATATATACGAAGATTTTGAAGAAGACAATTTGATCACTCCATAAGGAACGAAGCACAGTGCAAAAACAGAGGGAAGAAAAATAGAGGAACGAAGCAGTCGACCACCATTAGAGAGGAGCTTACAACGAGCTTCGACTGCTGAGTTCTAATCAGCTTTTGTAGAAGCATTTTCCCAGTATGTGAGATTTATTTTTTAGAGAGTTGAGCGTTCACTGTAAAATCTCACACACACAGATTTACTCGTATAGTTTGAGAGATATGCGAAATTGATTAGCGAGTGAATCACAACCCAAAGATCAGATCCCGTCCAAGCACGAAGACGTTAAACTCTGTGTCTGTAGCCTTTCTCACATAGGCGTAAAACAAGTGATTAACACAGCCGAGGGCTGATGTAGAGTCTAGGATTTCACCTGGAGTGAGGCTCGGTGATTGGGTCTGCAGATCATATTCTTCTAGTAGAACCTTCCTGAAAAGGAAGAAGGGGAGACGTAGGATATTTATATCCGAACTTCCATAAACAAACTTTGAGTAATCTCTTTACGATTTACAGTTATGCATATGCATTTTACATTTAGCACGCATAACACATTTGATGGCACACACACACACACAAATATGTTTGGCACAAACAGATGTCATGCATTGAAAATCAGATTTCACATGCTCTGTTGCGTTTACTTTTGTTTAGCAGAAATCTGATTTCATGGAGTTTTAAAATTTAGGATTCAGTTCTGGTGTATTCCGCATGATTTTATTTCATACCAGATATGTCTCCAGTGCTCTCGTATTTATATGTTCAAGAACCCGAGGTATTGTACCTCATAATAGCAGCGCAAAATTTTTTGTCAACAGCAGCAGCGCTCGCCTCTTTATTTTAAAATAGGATCAGATCTCGCCCCTCCCTTATGTTATGCTGTTTATATTATCTCGCACTCTGAGTTACGTGGTGTAACTATGGCCTCTACCCCTTAGAGGAGTAAAAATTATGGACTGATCAGTAAACCATAGAAACGAAGTAACTATCAGTGCTACCTGTTCTCTGTGATATGCTCTGGTCTGTTATATGCTCTGCTCTGTTCAGTGTCCTTGAAATATTTCCAAGTTCAGTTCAGTTGTATATATATGTATATTTTTTGTTATGCTCGAATGGTTCTCCCACTTGCTGATGTTTCCCCAAACACTCACCCCTTACTTCTCCCACCCAGATAAGAACGAATGACAGATTGAAGAGTACGAGCAAGAGATTTTTTGGAGCGGGTGAAGACTTAGTATTGGTTAATGTAATTTCGCTTTAGCAAACTTTGAATTTCAATTGTAAAGACGATCATTTTGATTATGTAATAGACTGGTTTTGACTTGCACTATGAGGCTTGATGTTTTGTAATGAATAATTATTAAAAACATCACCGGTGTTCACATCCAGGCCCGTTCTCGGGGCGTGACACTGAGCCCCTAGGCTCATTAGCTTTCATGGTGTAGGTGAAGCAGATCTGGGGTATACGGGAGGCGGGATATGAACCTACTGGGTCATGTGTGTGTTTATCGAAAGCCGGTGTTTCCGTGCTGTTGTTGTTTTTGATCTTTTCTCAAAACTGTATTAAGATCCATTATAACAATAGAGAATTCATATAGAGTTCCAGTAGTTGTAATATCTCGTTTTTTAAGTTGATCCAGAAATCTGTTTACTCAAACCTATTGTTGCTATTTACTTTTGGTGCCAATTGTTTGTATATCGGTTTTGTAAGGAAATACAGCTTACAACATTTCGCATTTAGCCCTTCTATTCCTCTTGTTTATTCAATTAACTCCTCTCCATTGATTCCCATGGGTATGAGCGTCACAAGAACTGTTCAAGTGCAGTTTACAAGTGCAGTAATCAAGTGCAAAGCAGAGTACAAACGCAGTGATCAAGTGCAGGTCCGATCACAGAGCGCAACTATAATCAGTTCATCATAGGAATCTCAGTCTAGTGAAAGACTGAATCAGAACTGATTATTATATCCCAAGAAGAGTGGATATAATCATTGATGCAAGATTGCAGTTCTTCGAGGATAAGGTTTAAGGTACCCTTGAAGAACTGGCTCAATCAACCAGAAGAAGCTCCGTGTACTTGCTGATGGTTTGGAATAGGTGTCTGAATGGAATAAGAAAACAAGGGAGTACACATGATCAAAGAAGAGCAGATCAGAGAAGTTCTTGACGAGAAGAATAGAGTCGAGCTGGTGAAAAGTAAAACCAGAACAGAGACAAGCTCACGTACAAGAACCAAGCTGGTTAAGGTCAAACCAGCTTAGCAAGCAGAGCAGATATCATCTGAGATCAAGAGTAGAATTGGACTAAACAACAAGCAAAGTGATTTGAACACAAGAATATACGAAGATTGCTTATCAGTGTTCAAATCGATTCGATGTGTTGTCTTCTCGGTACAGTGCTCACATGCGAAAAAGACATAAAGCCTGCAGAAACATTAAATGACAAAGGACGCAAAGTACAAACTTGTCAGAAGACTTTTCAACGGCTACAACTTTGTGTCCAACAGAAAAATCTGCACAAGAGGCTATATATATCGAAAGCAGAGCACAAGCAGACAATGGTGTGAAGTGGAGAGAGTGTATGTGCAAGTGCAGAACGTAAAACAGAAGAATGCACAACACTAAAAGCAGTGCTAGTCGCAAGCATGCACACTCATGTGACAGCTGGTGTGCAAGCTGATTTAGTGCCCAGGTGTGAGCTGATGCACTGACCATAAAGCTTCAAAGTTAAATCAAGTCGACAGCACAAGCCATGGGAAGATATTGAGAAACCAGCTTAGAGAGCACATTCCCAGTGTGAGATATTATATTCGAGATATTGAGCGCACATTGTAAATCTCACACATGATTCACTCATATCTTTGAGAGTTGAGCGAAACAGAAAATGAGTGAATCAAATCAAACACTTCTCTCCTCTTAGTCTTTGGACAGAGACGTTAAACAAGTCTTGTAGTCTTTCTCACTGAGACGTAAAAGAAGTGTTGTTAGACACACAGTTTGCGGGTTGGTGTGCATAGGTGGCTAGGAGTTCTTGCAACTTGCGGGCTGCCGGATCAGGCTGCAACAGAGGCTGTTGTAATTAAAATATTCTAGTGGATCCTTCCCGTGCGGAAGAAGGGGAAATGTAGGAGATTCAGCTTCGAACTTCCATAAACAAATTGCAGCGTATTTATTACAGGTTTCTGCATTTAACACTCATGCATTGCATATGTTTAAAACTGTGTTTAAAACCTGTTAAATAAGCTTTCGATTTTCAGAGTTCAATTTGGTTGTTTCCGCATGATTTATCTCATAACCCAATCTATATCTCGATGCACAAATATTTCAAGAACACTGAGCTATTGCAGCTCAAGATTTGCATAAACTAGATCGCATACGATCCGGACCAGCTCATAGAGCTGTTGGTCCAGCTCTGCACTGATCTGGTTTCCCAGTTACGTGCTAACTGTTTTCCAGATACATTTAGAATGCACGTAATCTGTCTGTTTATGATTTTAGAACAAGGTTTGGGTGCTGGAGTTGTGTGAGAACTCACGTGAGTGGTGTGAAAACTCATGAGACACCCCTTATTCGATCCTATCATCCTTACATATTTGGAATACTTCACTAACCGATATATTGATTTACTCCCCCTATTTGAGAAGATATTTTCTTCTTTTTATTTTTCAGCACTTCTCTCTTCTTTCTTCTCTTCTCATCATACCCCATTAGAGATGGCCGGTTCAAACCCGCACACGCACTATTGGGCGGGTTCAATGCCGGTCAAACGGTGTGCATGCGAGTGATCCGGATCCGGGACGATTCTCATGTTTGCCTAGACCCATCCCTGACCTGCCCCGTATATATATTTATATACTATAAAAACACAGGCGTACACACACACACACACACACACACACACATATAGTTGGTGGGTCCAACCCGGATTGGATCCACCTGGATTTTTATGGGTTTGGGGCAGGGCCGGTCCATAAAACATGTGGGGTGAGGTAGGTCTTGGGTACAATTTCTCTTTTTTGCAGGGTAGGTCTCGGGTTTGCCCAAACCCATCCCAACCAGCCCGGTTGCCATCCTATACCTCATTTTATCATCTTCTTTTCGTTTCTTAAATAGGTGATCCTGCAACGTTCGACAACAGTAATATCCAACGTCCACAAGTTTTTTCGACTGTAGGAGCTGATATAACTCTAGGATCTCATTCTTCAAAATTTATTGTACTTTAGTCCCAAAATATTTTGACGTAATAAATACTCTTATACTTTTTTCTCATGGCAAGTCAAAGATGACATATTAGATTTTTTGGAATATATCCTTCTATTAGCTTAAGTGAACTTGCTTATTTGGAAAAACTATTTTTATCCAACAGAGTTCTTTTCCGGAAGTACTTTTTTCATTCAAAAACTTTATGTTCTTCGAATAATCTAATTTATCCAAAGACCATCTTTTCATCCGGTTGACTATCTTGCACATCTCATCCGGTAGAATTTCTTTTTCGGTTAAGCTACTTTATGCGGTGAACTTGTTTTTATTGAATTGAGATATTTTATCTGTATAACTTCACGGTTTTTCTTCAATTTTCTAACCAGGGAGAACTTTTCATCCGTTTTGTCAGTTATGATTTTCCTCATCTGGTTATCTATGTATCTACCATTCTGCATATTTTCGTAAATATGCTAGAAATATAATAAAACAATTTTTGTATAAAAAATCAAAATTGCTAATATTTCCAAACCCAACAAAATCAAGGTACGTATGAAATATCAATATACGGGTTCCTTTCATGAATAGAAGTAGGATGATAAAGCAATGAGCATTGGGTCTGGGCCAGTCCCTACGCTAAAATTTATTCGGGTTATTGTGACACAGGAGAAAAATTGTTTTTAGTAAGAAACCTACGTATCCCAGTTTCTCTACAACCTAGGCCTATCATATGCTCCTAAATTCACACTTTACATTCTTAATGTAGTTTGTTTTGAATAATTATAGAAACAAAATTAATAAATCTAAAAGTAGCCAACTCTGAAAGAAAAGATCACATGTACTTATACCATATATTTGACATGGGACATGCATCATGTATGAATGTGTTAATGCATATAATACATGTGTGAGATTTTTCCTAACAAATACTTTCCTTAGTATTTAATTTGGTTGTCCCATTCCCATTTGGAAAGCCATGTTTCATTTAAATTTTTGTACAATTTTCTGAATTGGTTCTTATTTTTATTAGAAATATTTTATCCGGATATCAAAAATATTATCTCATTAAGTGGCACATATAGATTTTGATTGAGATTTGATCATGCACATCTTTTTATCTTTATTAAGTGACCAAATATTGAAAGATTTGGATGTGCACAATCTATAAGAGTTTGAATCAATCAAAATACCTAAAGATGTATCTTATCGAGATTTGTCACAATCTTGATAGATTTGTTGATGGCGCAAATCATCTATAAATAGTGGCTCTAGGGTCCCTAAGCACACACCCCATAATCATTCACATCATCTATTGTGAGGTCTGGAGTGCTTAGAAGACTCTGTAGCAATTTCAGTTCGTTGCTCGTGCTGTTTAAAGTTCCGCATCAGAATCAATGGCTGGAGGTAATTCTTGATCCGTTTTCCGCATTCAGTATCATGTTATTCAGTCAAACATGATTTAATTCTTACAGTTGGTATATAAGCGGTTTATTTCTGCCTTGATTCATAAAATTTTAAGAATCCCAATTTATGAATTTTTGTACAATTTTCAAAATTTTGTGTATAAACCCTAATCTCCTAACACCGTCCTTATTTGGCCTCCGACCGACGCTCATCACCGGAAATTGAAGTTACCAACCGAGCCCACGACACGCCGACCTCACGCCACACTTCTCCGGCTACCAACGTCGCGATTTTGGTAGGAAAATCGTGTCCTTTCGGATGCGAATTTTTCGAAACTTTCCGGCCAAAATCCGACGAATTCTCGGCCATTCAAGGGGCGACTATTGAGGGGAAATGCCGTATACCTTGTTCTCATCTCATTGGTGGCTTCAATCGATCATGTATCATCGGAATTTTGCCGGAATCGATTTGTTTCCGACGTAGCGCGTTTTAAACAAAAAAAAACAGAACGATTCCGGCGATTTATACGGCGGTGAAGGTGCGGCTGGGGTCGGCCGTCCTCAGGTTGTCGACGGTCGTCGGTGTTTGGCCGGATTTTGGCGCGGCGGCGACATTGCAATTAAGGGCCTAGGGTTTTAGTTTTGTAGATTTGGGGTGAATTTCGAAAATTGTGACTTTTGGGGCTAAATCGAAAATCTGGAATTTTTCTGGGGCCAATTTGAAATTTTCGAATTTTCAAATTAAGGGCTGTTTCGTTGTTGCAATATTCTGAAATTTTGAAATTTGGTAAATTTGGATCTCTATAGATTTGTTTTCCAAATTTTTGTATATTTGCATGTTTTGCACATTTGTTTTTGAAATATGTTATCATAATTAATTTCCTTATTTCGCATGCAATTAATTAGTATGTTTGGTGTTATTGATATGCAAATAAGGATTTTGTTCATATTTAGTATTACTTCAAGAAACCAAAAACAAGAAAATCTTCAAAGCTCTCCCAACTGCAAAAGGATTTTAAGTAATTAAAGATAAAGGGACCACAATATTTAGTTTGTGGTTCAGGTTGGTTTGAGAAGAGGGAGTGGTCTAACATATTTTCAATTTTTTAGGACCACCGAAGGGTATTTTTCGATGCCTTTTGAAGAGGGAGTCCATTCTTCTCCAAATTACACAATCGCATCGAAATTCCTCTAAGAAACTGACGCTTTATGCTTCAATTGCAAGTGCTTGTGTGCTAACTGTATGCGATGCTAAGCTGAAATATAAGCAAGTGCTGAATACTGTAAACGTGTTTATGCTAAACAAAATATGCAAGTGCTGAAAGCTTAAAGAACACGATCCAGCTGGTTTGTTTCTGGAAGTTCGGACCTCAATGTCCTACATCTCCCCTTCTTCCACCTCGGAAGGCTCCACTAGAAGATTTGATCTTACAACTCGTGTACAGACCCGATCCCACAACCAGCAGCTGTGAGAACTCCTAGACTTCAACAATGCACACCAGCCGCAACTGTGTGACTAACTACATACACATGAGTTTTACGTCATCGTGCTTGGACGGGACTTGTTGTGAAACGTTTTGAGATTCATTCACCAAAGGATGTGAATGAATCTCTGTGTGTGAGATTGTTACAATGAAGCTCTCAACTCTCTGTTTCTCACACACTAGGGAAATTGCTCTACACAAGCTAATTAAAACTCAGCAATCGACTCTCGTGAAAGCTCCTCTCTAATGGTGGTCGATTGCTTCGTCTTTCTGTTCATTTTCCCTCTGCTGGTGTACTGTGCAATCAATGTATTTTCTGTGACAGCCTCACAACGACACCAACGTCGTCTGACTTCTTCCTTAAATCTTCTCCCTTAAATAGCCTCTGTTCGAG
>KQ991102.1:60296-77605 GCA_001598015.1 Dorcoceras hygrometricum | reverse complement strand
TTTGGTGAGACCTAGGCTCCTTTGCTTGCGCAACAGAACCCGTGTGGTCGCAGTACATCGGGACTGGACCAACTCCATCAGGGATGACGTCCAACTCTTGGACAAAATTCCTTATCCAAACCGCCTCTTTTGCAGCAGCTGATGCTGCGATGTACTCAGCCTCAGTGGTTGAATCCGCAATGGTGTCTTTCTTGGAACTCTTCCAAGAGACAGCACCACCATTGAGCATGAATACAAATCCAGAGGTAGACTTCGAATCATCCACGTCACATTGGAAGCTAGAATCAGTGTAGCCTTCCAATTTCAGTTCACCACCCCATAGACCATGAACATATTCTTAGTCCTTCATAAGTACTTAAGAATATCTTTCACAGCCTTCCAATGCATTTGTCCGGGGTTGGCCTGGTAGCGGCTCGTGACACTCAGAGCATATGTGACATCCGGTCTAGTTGAGATCATGCCATACATAATACTACATAAAGCCGAGGCATATGGCACACGTGTCATACTCTCTATCTCCTCATCAGTCTTCGGACACATAGACTTAGATAGAGTGATCCCGTGGCACATAGGTAGGTGTCCTCTCTTGGACTCTTTCATAGAGAACCGCTTAAGTATGGCATCGATGTAGGTAGCTTGGGTGAGTCCGATCATCCTTTTCGATCTATCCTGATAGATCTGTATTCCAAGAATATAGGATGCTTCACCCATGTCCTTCATCGAGAATCTACTAGACAACCATACTTTAGTTGATTGCAGCATTCCTACATCATTACCAATGAGTAGGATGTCATCAACATAAAGTACAAGGAATGTCACAGCGCTTTTAACTACCTTCTTATATACACATGGCTCCTCGGGATTCTTGATGAAACCAAATTCCTTAATTGTTTCATTGAATCTCAGGTTCCAACTCCTCGATGCTTGTTTGAGACCGTAGATCGATCTCTGAAGTTTGCATACTTTATGCTCACTTCCTACAGATGTGAAACCCTCAGGCTGCATCATATATCTCTCTTCCTTAATGTTTCCATTGAGGAACGAAGTTTTCACATCCATTTGCCATATCTCATAATCTTACCATGCAGCTATGGCAAGTAGGATTCTAATTGACTTGAACATTGCGACTGGTGAAAATGTTTCATCATAGTCAACACCTTGCCTTTGAGTGTAACCTTTTGCGACCAGTCGCGCCTTGTAGGTCAGTACCTTACCATCAGGCCCAAGTTTTCTCTTGTATATCCATTTGCACCCAATAGGAACAATTCCTTCGGGAGGATTAACAAGAGTCCAAACTTGGTTCGCATGAATCGAGTCAATCTCAGACTGCATTGCTTCAAGCCACAAATTAGAATCAGCATCGGAAATTGCCTCCTTGAAAGTTCTTAGATCACATCCAATAACTTGATCATTTTGATCATCTTCAAGGAGGAAACCATATCTTTCAGGAGCCCTAGGAACCCTTTCGGATCTCCTAGGTGCGACCATTTCTGGCACTGGCTCTTGAGGTGCAGGATATTCACCTGGTACTTCAGTTGGTTCTCGAACCTCTTTGAGTTCTACTATCTTGCCTTTTCTATCGAGTATAAACTCCGTTTCCATAAAGGTGGCATTTCTAGAAACAAACACTTTTGTTTTGTTGGGATAGTAGAAGTAGTATCCAATGGAATTCTTTGGATACCCAATGAAGTAACATAAGATGAATCTATTATCCAGCTTATCTCCCACTGTCTGCTTCACGTAAGCAGGACATCCCCAAATCCTCATGTATGAGTATTTTGGTGTCTTGCCCATCCATATCTCATATGGAGTCTTATCCACTGCCTTGGTGTGGACATTGTTCAACAACATTACCGCCGTTTCGAGCGCATAGCCCCAAAACAAGGTGGGAAGCTCAGTGAAGCTCATCATAGATCGAACCATGTCCATCAAGGTTCGATTACGACGCTCCGCTACACCATTGAGCTGTGGTGTGGCCGGAGGGGTCCACTGCAAGAGAATCCCATTCTCTTTAAGATAGTCTTGAAATTCAGCACTCAAGTATTCACCACCTCGATCGGATCGCAGTGCTTTAATACTTTTCCCCAACTGATTTTCTACTTCAGCTTTGAATTCTTTGAACCTTTCAAAGGATTCAGACTTGTGCTTCATTAAGTACAAGTACCCATACCTAGAGTAATCATCGGTAAAGGTGATGAAGTATGTGTGACCGTACTTAGTACCAATGCTAAGTGGGCCACACATATCAGTATTGATCAAATCCAATAGGCCTTGAGCACGCTCAGGCTTGCCCTTGAAGGGTTGTTTAGTCATCTTTCCTTTGATACAAGATTCACAAGTCGGTAGGGAGTTAATGTCTGACAAATCAAACATGTCACTCCTAACCAATTTGTTCATCCTACTTAGGGAAATATGACCTAGCCTAGCATGCCAAAGTTGTGCTGGGTTCAAGCTATCGTATTTCCTTTCAATTGTTGTTGTATGTGTTTCCACATCGCGAGTTGGAACTTGTTTTAATTTTAAGGTGTACAGATCGTTTTCGCGTTCCCCAATTCCAATCAAACATTCATTCTTGTATATATTGCAAATCGAATTGGCAAACACACAAGAATATCCATCACTATCAAGCATAGAAACAGAAATAATGTTCTTTATTAATTCGGGAACAAATAAAACATTTCTCAATAACAACTTAAAATCTGAAGACAGAAATAAATAAACATCTCCTATAGCTACTGCAGCAACTATTGCTCCATTGCCCAGCCTCAAATGTGTCTCACCCTCTCTAAGACGTCGGCTTCTTGTCATCACCTGCAAATCATTGCAGATATGAGATCCACATCCGGTATCAAGTATCCAAGAAGTCGAATTAAGAGACATATTTATTTCGATATAGAACATACCTTTCGCAGTTCGCAACTGCTCGAGGTACTCCTTGCAGTTCCTCCTCCAATGCCCAGGCTTGTGGCAGTGGTGGCAAACATCCTCAGTCTTGTTTGGCTTGGAAGCCTTTGCCTTGGGCTTCTTAGTGGGCTTTTCCTCATTCGCAGGGGCAGAACGCTTCTTACCCTTGCGTTTGGGCCCCTTCTTCGCAGAGGAAGAAGAGCCCATAAGGAGGACGGGCTTGTCCTTCTTTATGGTCCCTTCAAACACTACAAGCATGTTCACCACCTCTTCAAGGGTGGCTTCCAGCTTGTTCATGTTGAAGTTGACCACAAAGGGGTCGAATGCAGCAGGGAGCGAGAGGAGAAGCAAATCCACAGACGGCTCATGTGGAAGTGTGATATCAACGGTTATATGTCAGCAGCATACACCGTCTTCTCGAAACGTCGTTGAATTTCGTTGGACATCAATGCCATCATATAGCATCGAGTCTTAAGCTCGTCATCCCACCATTTGTTAAGCGTAGTCAGCTCCTCAGGGCTGACGTCGGCAGGGGCTTCCTTCGGATGGCTCTTCACTAACGTGTAGAGAAGTTTCTCCTTAGCCAATACAATATTGAGGTTTCGAAGCCAGTCTTGGTAGTTCAGACCAGTGAACTTGTTGCTATCCAGTATAGCAGCAAGTGGATTTTTGATCGAAGATATTTTATAAGCAGTTTATACTGAAAAGAAAAACAGACATGCATTACTAACTATATATGAAAGACGCTAAGACATAAAACAAGGTCATTTAGTTTTATGAATTACCCTCCCACTATTTTAACGATTTCACCACCCTCTAATGAAATCGAGAAAATAAGTTTCCTTAGTGGGTACACAGAGTCCAATCAAGCGATCATGGTCCCGAATAATATCAGCCAACCATGACCCTCAAAAGGTAGAGCCCAATTACAACCGGTGCAACCTCCATGTATTTACCTCACGTCCAGTAAGGGCCCAATAATATGACGCCGATTACTATCACCTGTCAAGATGATGTTGAGTCGTGAAGGACGGTCCCCTTAACGTCCCCAATAATATGAGCCAACGTTAAAGGGAGTTCCAGCCAACTCACAGCAAGTGTCAATGACGTGTACAGCTTTCCGGCATACATAACCCCCTCAATAATATGAGCCGGGCCATGTATACGGGTAGCATCGACGTACGCTCATTGTTGATGGAAGGTAGGAAAATTTAAACAGATTTAAATTTCCTTATTTTATCGATTAAAATTTTAATCTTGATATCAGTTTTAAATCATATTTAAAACGAGGGATTTTAATTTTTAAAATTTCGTCTCAATCATAATTTAACATGCGGATTCAACTAACATATATATCGCATATATATATAAACTTTGGGATGATCGATCGCGAGAGCTATGCGGTCCGTGGTTGCCAATCACGGACCTGGGTCCAGTCCTAGGTGAAATGCAGTATGCAATGCAATCCTATTACATTTGCTTCCGATTTTACAGATCTTCGGTCTTCGATATCTTTGATCATCATCTCCACCATCTTCGAGTGTTCTCCCACTAAATCTAATATTAACAATTAAATATCCATGACACGTTGGGAAACATTTTAAGGAGGTGGGAACGGGCCATAAACCAGACCCACTTTATAAATGATATATCAACAATATTTACAACCAAAATCGCAAAACCTAGAGCATACACCTAACACATTGGGCACGGCTCTCGATCATCCCAAACATGCAATCAATCCAATTAATTGACATAAATAAATAATCAAAACAAATTTGATAATTTCCAACAAAATCATATTTTAATTATAAAATCATATTTCATAAATAAAATCACATTTTGTCAACAAAATCATATTTTAATTATAAAATCATATTTCATAAATAAAATCACATTTTGTCAACAAAATCATATTTTAATTATAAAATCATATTTCATAAGTAAAATCACATTTTATCAATTTAATTGCATCAAATTGGGCTTAAAACAATTTTAGGCCCAAAATCTCAAAAATTCCAAAATCAATTTTTGGTCTAACCAAAATTGGCCCAATATCAAATAATGGCCCGAAAACTCCTCGGGCCATCCGGGACAGGACCGAAAATCCAAGGAGTCGAAAAACAGCGAGCAGCGTGCGGCGAAAAACAGCGAGAAGCGTGCGGCGGCTACAGTAAAAACGTTCAATACATCAAAATAATAAATACAACATGCATAGGATGTTTTATAGAGTGTCACTTTGCTGGCGTCTAGGCGCCTGGCACCAACCAAATTCACAGGGAATCTGGCTCTTCACGGTGGGCGGCGGTAGATCCTCCTAACCAGGTCCACGAACGGAAACAAGAATCCTTCGTCAGCCTGCACTAGAAGGCCTGAAGAATTTGGCACGGACGGAAACTCCTCAAAAAGATGATCGGAACAAGTCCGATCGGTGGCACGGCGGCACGGCGGCACGGCGCGGCGGCGCGTGGAGGAGTGGCGGCGGTCGTGAGGGTAGAGGAGGGAGGGGGAGGCGCAAGGTGTGGAGGCTAGGGTATGAGATCAAGTGTCATGTTGCCCTAGACCAAGTCTAGTTTTAATAAATAAGTGATGGGCTTGAACCGGCCCAATGGACTTGGGTCAGGCCCAAGTCCATATGAACATTCGGTTCATTCCTATCACTGCGTCCTCATCATAATCCCGATTGACGATCAGATCGGACCGATCGACTCAGTTTCCAAAACTAAACATTATGATGTAAAAACAATTTTTCAGACCACCCAGACCAAAATTACAGTTTAGCCCCTCAACTTTGGGAAATCGCAATTTGACCCCTGTTGACTTTTAGGAAGTCGCACTCCATAAAATCCACCTCCTATGCTCAACACATTGAGCTCAATTTCCATTCGGGAATCGTGAATCCAGTACTTGTGTGACCCTCAATGGTTCAGGGATACAGCTAGCCGTGGGCCCACAACCATTGTGACTTCGAAATCTCAATTTCAGACTTTCCCAACGGATCATGGTAAAGCGCCTAGCAACATCCCCCCATGATCCCCTAGGTATCACTGATAGTGTCTGCAAGAACCAGTTGGTCGTGGTTAGCGTACAGTACGGTCCTTTCAACACATATATCCCGATCAGATCAACGACCATTGGTAAATCGAGAGTCGCTATAGATACGATAACTATGCATACATCTTGGAGATTAAATAGTGACATCGCGAGTGTTACTAGGTAAACCCATTTACCTAAAAGACATCCAGTACTCTGGCCAGAGATTTATACACTATTATCTCCTCAGATAGCATAGGATATCCACGCATGAAAGCGAGCGGTGAATCCTCGACAACGAAGCATCGACTCCTACATGCATCGCTCAGATAGCATAGGATATCCACGCATGAAAGCGAGCGTGAATCCTCGACACGAAGCATCGACTCCTACATGCATCGGGACCTCACCCAATCCCGCACCTAATGACCCCAAGTGAGTCGGTAAACGGGTCAAGTAAGGTGCCTATCATGTAGATTCTCAATGACGTTTCGAGTAGTGAGGACTAATCAGTACAACCAAGACCTCGGACTTATCCACTCGACAAATGGTAACCACTTGAAAAGTCCGAACGAGGGTAGTTCGATAGATCACCAGGTCACTATCCATCTACATGCTCAGAACATCACAATGTTCCCTACCAATGAAACATGGTACTTCACATCGCAGATGCTAGTCTCAAGCTCGGGCGGCCTTATCCTCATTTTGACGGACCAATCGACTAGGAACGAGTTCAGAATGCACAGTGACTATTAGACGTGTTTCATGATAGCCATCATATCCACTATCACATCTAACATACACTATGGTGCATTCTAGGTCTTTATCCAACACAATTGTTAACATTATAACATAATGAAAATAAAGAATGCCATAAGGAAATGCGTATTTCATAAATAAAGATCGTTATACACAAGAGTCAATAAAACTCACACGCCACAAGTTGGCTAGTTGGGCATCTACTCTAACACAACTGAATGCAACAACTGATACTGTCTCGATATCTGAAAGTTCAGTTACTCATATAACCAAATATCCGAATTAACCACATCTGATGTCGAAGCAACTTTAATCAAGAACTGAATACATTCACTTCTGAAGTACTGAGATCTGAGGTAACTAAGAAGATACTGTTCACAACTGAAATACTCGAAACTGAAACAATATACCACAATATGTTACTCAAGTCTGAAAAAAGTTTGCTCTAACAATAGATCTTTTCACTGTAGCTTCTGAATTAAGTCTGAATAACTGTTCCCAATATCTAAACTGATTCAAATAACCAAATCTGATTCGAAAGCATCAACTCGACAACAAGGACTGAATCTCTGAAAGCTTGACTCTGCTCAGTTCTGAATACTTCCCAAAAGGTCAACTCAGATGTCAACGCTTGACTTAGAACTCTCGAAACTGATACTGCAATTTAATAGCATGACGTCACGAGATCTGAAAAGCTCAAAACAATGGATGACGTCACGGAGTCTGAAATCCTCAAAACACTTGGATGACGTGAAGAATTATGAAATCTTCTGCAAAAGCTTAAGGTCGGTTCTTAGTCTTATTTTGTTATCATCAAAACTTATAAATTTTATCTTAACAATTTCCCCGTTTTTGGTGATGACAAAATTTAGCAGCCTTTTGACTTATAGATGCAAAAATAAATTGCTCAAGTCTACTAAAATTTTATAAAAGAAATTTATCAAATACAAAAGATTTGTACAACACCGAAAATCCTAGAACTGTCTCTTCCCATAGATCCAATATTCAGCATCTCTTTTTATAGGTCCACCACCTCCACTAATGTGATGAACACCTCCACTGCTGTTGGAATGTCTTTTCTTTGAAGAACCACCCCTGTCTCTTCTTTGACTGCTACCATCACCACCACTACCTCTGCTACCACTGCCCCCACTTGGTCTGCTTTGATCATCCGGAGGCGGCTGAGGACGGCTGCTACCACCTTCCCCCTTTTTGGCATCACCACCCCGATTGATATAATCAACAAGGAAGCCAAGTTGGGTTGAAAGGTTGAGATGATTTTCCTGTGCTTGCGCACGGAAGTCTAGCATTTCACTCCAAATAGTAGAAAGCTGCTCATTCATTGCCTTGACCTCCTTTCGAATATCTGCCAACTCAGTAGTGATGAAAGCACGATGGGCACGAGTTCCTTTCTGAAATTCATTCAATTTTAACCGATAGAACATCGCCTTGAGTTCGGGCTTCTTGGCGAACACTCTTAATAGATTTCTGAAAGTATTGAGTTTGTTGATCTCGAGCTTCAGCAGAGGGTTTCGCAAGATTGTCGATTTTAAGCAATAGTTCGCTCTTGAGATCGTCAAGACTTCTTTGCGTCCGCACCTGCTTGATAGATATCTGAGAGATAGAATCCCGTAGCTGGGCGAATGACTATGTGAAAGCTGTAGCAGTAGGAGCAGTAGAGATTAAGAGAGGCTGATTAACAACTGTGTCTATTCCTTGGAAAGCATCAGCCGTAGTGAAAAGCACGGGGGTATCCACATGAATATCCATTAAATCATGACTGGAGGAGGAATCTTAATCGGAATCTGAACTCTGAATATCATCCATCTGTACATCAGAATCAAAAACTGTATTTGAAATAAAAGGAACTGGAGATAACTGTACAACTGTATCAAAAATACTGGAAGCTCCCAAAATTGGTCTAACTGAAACAACAGCAGAACGGAAAATGCTGAAATGAACTGTTTGCAGTCCACCAAACAAACTGTATCTGAGAAAAGCTGTACATAGTTGGGACCAACCCCAAGTAGTGACTGTCGGCCGGCGATAACAAAATCTTGAGCTGGCTCCACAACAGCAAGAGCTCTGGAAAAATTGAGAGAACCCACTGGCAAGAGTTTACCAAACACAAATAATTCTGCTGCTTCTATACAGACATCTGCCCATCTCTTCCTGAGCAGCTTAAAGAAATCACTTACAGGGGGAAGAGTATCTTCATAAGCAATCTGAGGCGAAATTTCATTACAAATGATGCGCCGAGGTGAAGGCTTCCAGTAATCAGCGCATGGCTCAATAACCCAAGATCCATCAACACGGATCATGGTTGGAATCCAACATGAAGATCGAATATTTGCGTTTGATCAGGCGATTACAGCACCTCGATCACGATTAGGACCTCAAAGATTCTGGAGCAACACGTCATTTCCCATATAAGACCGTGTGCTTGCATCTCTGTTTTCATCTATTCCAAGACAAAAAGATGAAGATTGGATAACATAGCCAATACCTTAAGATCGATGGCGGAAGAAGACTGACCAGGAACAAAGTTTGTCTTCTTAGCCTCTAAAAACTTCCTGAGCAGCAGCTCTCTGTACTTGGTTAGAATGTACATCCTCCTTTGAAGAGCTATTCTAGTTGAATCTGTTTCTGCCCAACTCAAAACTTGTTCTTCCTTCACATAAATCTCTTCCAATTTCAAAACAGCTAATCTCTTAAGTCTAAAGGAATTAAGGAATGCATCTACTTCATCTATGACTTTTTCTCTCAATTGTACAAGCAACTCAATATCTGCAATATCAACGAAAAGATTTCCTTGACCGGGTTCTCTTTTATTGGATTTCTCTCCTGAAGGGGCGCCTTCCCCTTACCAGCAACAGGAATCTTGGGAAGACTGGCCTTGTACCAGTCTCCTTCATCGACTCCCCTGATTGTGATACGCTTTCCAAACTGAGTTTTAGTTACTTCGCCAGTGGTCGAAGGCAATGAGGAACCATTGGGAATCGTCGACAAGTGTTCCTCAAGAGTCATCGACTCATCATCAGATATACTATTCCAAAGCAAAAAGATGAAGATTGGATAACATAGCCAATACCTTAAGATCGATGGCGGAAGAGACTGACCAGGAACAAATTTTGTATTCTTAGCCTCTAAAAACTTCCTGAGCAGCAGCTCTCTGTACTTGGTTAGAATGTACATCCTCCTTTGAAGAGCTATTCTAGTTGAATCTATTTCTGCCCAACTCAAAACTTGTTATTCCTTCACATAAATCTCTTCCAATTTCAAAACAGCTAATCTCTTAAGTCTAAAGGAATTAAGGAATGCATCTACTTCATCTATGACTTTTTCTCTCAATTTTACAAGCAACTCAATATCTGCAATATCAACGAAAAGATTTCCTTGACCGGGTTCTCTTTTATTGGATTTCTCTCCTGAAGGGGCGCCTTCCCCTTATCAGCAGCAGGAATCTTGGGAAGACTGGCCTTGTACCAGTCTCCTTCATCGACTCCCCTGATTGTGATACGCTTTCCAAACTGAATTTTAGTTACTTCGCCAGTGGTAGAAGGCAATGAGGAACCATTGGGAATCGTCGACAAGTGTTCCTCAAGAGTCATCGACTCATCATCAGATATTTTCGCGTCAGCAGTTGGAACAGCATCTGCTATTTCTGTTCCTTGATTTTGCTCTGTTTCTTCTATAGGTTCCTCCACCAAGTAAGCAGCTGAAGCAGATTCAACAACCCTGTTCTCTGATTCAGACATCTGACTTGGTTGCTTAGACGCGGACATCTCCAATTCATCCTCTGACTCACTCCCCGTTTCAAACATACGATCGGTTTCACTGGTGAAAACTTGAAAATCGAGAGCAGTAAATTCAGCAAATGAAATATCTGTCCTGTTTTCAGTCTCATCGGATCTTTGTACCATCTGTTCCCCAACAACTGTTCCATCAACAACTGTTTCACCAATCTCTGGTATAGTATCAGTTCTTAAACCCACTTGTTCCTCAGCGTCTGTAATACCTGGTTCTCCCACATCTGTCTCTAACTGTGCGGTATCCACAAGAATCTGCTGGATAATTGAATCCACGTCATCAACAGACGTCTCTGCCTCTTTCTCTGCGATGATCTCCATAGCTGGTTCTTTCACCACAACATCAGCAAATGGCTCGTCACTTTGTTTCTCAACAACATTTTTAACATCCGCTTTCTTATCAACAATTTCATCATCAGAAACCTCTGGCATCCGAAATTTTCTCTTTGGGGCTCTGCGTTTAGGCACAGGAGGTTGCTCAGCTGGCACAGCTGAAGTTGGTGCAATCATCTGAATGGGCACAGCTTCTTGAGCTACAGACACAACCTCCAGATTCTCTTGTGAATGAGCTGCGTTCCCTTTTGACGTCCTCTTCTTCTTTTTAACAGTTGGCGCATTGATAGCTGGTCGCTTCCTCGACCCGGCTTTCTCAGCAACAACCTCTACTGGTTCATCATCTGCATCATTTGGGGAAGATTTCTTTTTCGATACTAACTTATTCCTCACAATCGTCACTTTAGACACAACAGGCTCAATTGTGTCGCCACGTGAATAAATAGTCTTATTCGTGGCAACATAGGTGCTCACATTCTTAGCAGAAATAATTTTTAGCTGAGGGAAATTCTTGGCATCTCCCAAGGTGACAGCAGGGTCACTTTTCAACAATACGCAGATTTGGACCACAAACCCCTTGGCCCTCTTGATGGTTTTATCGACCATCTCCTTCAACACTTCAAATAAAATCTTGCTCCAATTGACCTTTATTCCAAAGTTGGATCATCGTCATCATCAGAAATCTCTCATGAGTGACGGCGTCAAAAGAACCGGACTTCACAGTAAGTGACTTAGCCAGAATATCATTTAACAATCGATACTCATACTTCAACAGTGCTTCTTACAAGAAAATGAAACAGACTCACCAGATTGAGAGAAGATGCTCACAGCATCGTACACCAAGTCCTTAGGTACATTAGAAATGTATGTCAACCCTTCAGTAGGCAACCCAAAAACTTCCGCAAACCTGGACTAAGAAATCGCTACATATTTGCCCGAAACAGCACAAGTAATATCACCTTCTTGCACAATAGCCGTGTCGAAAAACTGTTCCAATTCCCTCTCATACAGTGTGGATGGACAACCCAGAAACCCTCGAAGACCACTAGCTTCCAGAGCTTTGAACATGTTTACCATCCCATCGTTGTCTGATATACCCAGAACGGAATCGAAGTTGATTTGGATAGCATTTGCAATCAATGAGGATGCCATTGCTGTAGTTGAGGGAGAGTATGCCGAAAGATATCTGTAGAAGGAACAAACAGAAAGCAAGAACACAGAAATGCTGGAGAATAGATATGCGCAAGGTAAGTGTTAGAGTAAAAGGAAACGTCGTAAATACAACAAGAATGCGAAAAGGTACTAGAGAGAGAAAATATGTATGTGACGTTTTGCATGATGACAACCACGTGTCCATCATCCAATGGCGCAAATAAGATTTTGAAAATATTGTGAAATGATTTTGAAAATATTTTAAAATAATGTTGAAAGGATTTTCAAAAGATTTGAAATTTTAACCGCGAGGGTGAAAAGGTAAAAAGATAACAAGCGCCAAATACTTAACACGTCACAACCTTAAGATTTGTTTTGATGTGTCAGCAGGGGTATTACGAGATCTGATCATGGATAATCATCAACTGTGTATACATGAGATCTGAGTGTATCCAGATCTCATATATTCAGTTGACTCAGCACTTATTAATTCAGATCTCTCATTCCCCCTAAAACTGAGACCTCCCAACTCTAAAATTTTACCAGATCTGAAATTCCACGTCATTCCCCCTGAAAAGTAGACTCTGATCTGATAAACACAGAAAGCTGTTCAACCTGAAATTGTTAGCGTAGAAACAAATCAAGGCAGTTCTAAGATACCCAACATATTTCTAAAATAAGAAAACTTAGCGTCTGGTAGAGGCTTAGTGAAGATATCAGCTACTTGCTGGTCAGTCGACACATTCTCCAACCTGAAGTCCTTCTTGAGTACATGATCTCTTATGAAATGATGCCTGATGTCAATGTGCTTCGTTCTAGAATGCAGTACTGGTGTTGTCACAGAGAATAGGCACTTCAGAAGCATCAATTCTATAGTCCTTAAGCTGGTGTTGAATCCATAAGATCTGAGAACAGCAGCTTCCATCCGCTAAGTACTCTGCTTCAGCTATGGACGTTGCAATAGAATTCTGCTTCTTACTAAACCAAGAAATCAAGCGATCTAGCAAGAATTGACAAGTACCACTGATGCTTTTACGATCAACTCTACATCATGCGTAGTCTGCATCACTGTAACCGATTAGTTGAAAGTTTGAGTCTTTGGGATACCAAAGACCCACACTGGAAGTGCCTTTTAAATATTTCAAGATCCGTTTTACAGCAATATAATGTGATTGCTTTGGCTCCGCTTGAAATCTAGCACACATACAGACAATAAACATGATGTCTGGTCTGCTAGCAGTTAAGTAAAGCAGGGAGCCTATTATACCACGATATAGAGATACCTCAATGGCAGATCCAGCTTAGTCTTTGTCTAGCTTGATTGATGAGCTCATTGGGGTCGCAGCTGCTGAACAGTTGTCCATGCCAAATTTCTTCAGCAGTTCTTTTTATAGTAGGTGCCCAACTAGCCAACTTGTGGCGTGTGGGCTCTTGTTGACTTTATGTAAAACGATCTTTATTTATGAAATTCATATTCTTTTATGGCATTCTTTATCTTCATTATTTTTATAATGTTAAAAATTGTGTTGGATAAAGACCTAGAATGCACCATAGTGTATGTTAGATGTGATAGTGGATATGATGGCTATCATGAAACACATCTAATAGTCACTGTGTAATCTAAAATTGTTCCTAGTCGATTGGGCCGCCAAAATGAGGATAAGGCCCCCCGAGTTTGAGACTATCATCTGCGATGTGAAGTACCACGTTTCATTGATTGGAAACATAGTGATGTTCTGAGCATGCAGATGGATAGTGACCTGGTGATCTATCGAGCTACCCTCGTTCGGATTCTCCAAGTGGTTACCATTTGTCGAGTGGAGAGTCCGAGGTCTTGGTTGTATGGATTAGTCCTTACTACTCGAAACATCATTGAGACTCTACATGATTAGTCGCCTCGCTTT
The DNA here is from genome assembly GCA_001598015.1 of Dorcoceras hygrometricum. Taxonomy (NCBI): domain Eukaryota; kingdom Viridiplantae; phylum Streptophyta; class Magnoliopsida; order Lamiales; family Gesneriaceae; genus Dorcoceras; species Dorcoceras hygrometricum. Next base: position 63,711 of record KQ991102.1, on the reverse strand, counting down.
GATTCGTTTACCGACTCCGTGAGGGTCATCAGCTGTCAAGATTGGGTAAGGTCACGAATCATGTGGGAGTCGATGCCTTGTTGTCGAGGATTCACTGCTCGCCCTTGTGCATGGATATCCTATGCTGTCTGAGGAGATAATAGTGTGACAAATCTCTGGCCAGAGTACTAGATGTGTTTTGGGTAAATGGGTTTGCATAGTAACACACGCGATGTCACTATTTGATCTCCAAGATGTATGCATGGTTATTGGATCTCTAGCGACTCTCGATTTACCAATGATCGCTGATCTGATCGGGATATTTGTGTTGAAAGGACCGTACTGTACGCTAACCATGACCGACTGGTTCTTGCAGGCACTATCAGAGATACCTAGGGGATCATGGGGCGATGTTACTAGACGCTTTATCATGATCCGATGGGTTAGTCCGAAAATGTGGTTTCGGAGTAACAAATGTTGTGAGCCCACGGCTAGATGTATCCCTGAACCATTGAGGGTCACACAAGTACTGGTTTCTCAATTCCCGTACGAAAATTAAGCTCAATTTGTTGAGTATAGTAGGAGGAAGGATGGAAGTGCGACTTCCTAAAATTAAATATGGTCAAAATGCAATTTCCCTAAGTTTGGACTAGTTTGACTATCCTTAAAGCTTACAGGGGCCAAACTGTTATTTTGGATTAGGTGGTCCGAAAAATTCTTTTCACATCATAATGCTCAGTTTTGTAAACTGTGTAGATTGGTCTGATCTGATCGTCGATCGGAATTATGATGGAGCCACAGTGATGGACTTGAAACCAATGGAAAATCTATAAATAGGGGCCCTGGGGTATTCAATTAAAACACACCAAAAGCTCCTCATCTTATAAATTTCTACCTTCCACTCCTACCCGCCGTCGCCGCCGCCACCGCCGTCGTCGCCGTCGCCGCCCTCGGAATTTGACCTGATCGTTCCGGCGAGGAGATTCCGTCCATGAAAATTTCGGCGGTTTTCTAGTGCAAACCGGCGAAGGAATTGAGATTCCGCTCGTGGACCGGATTAGGAGGCCAAAATCAATCAAACGTTGAAGTTCCAATTTCCTCATGAAATTGGTCGGAGCCAGGCGCCTAGACGCCAGCAAGGTACTGTTCTGAACATTCTATGAATGTTTTTATTCATTTGTTTAGGTGTATTGACCGTTCCCGGGCTCCAATTTTTAAATCTTCCGCTGCGCCCCGAGAGCGGGATCCGGATCCGCCGTGGCCCCAACAGTTATTTCGTATACTTAGCTTGGTTAATGAAAATTCCATTTTCCAGCTGTCGAACTTGTAAGCCCTGAAAGAACATTAGCTCGCCCATCATGCTCATCTAAAATTTGTCCTACATCAGCTTAGAAAACTTTTTACATAGCTTGGGGTTAGTTGACCCAAATATGATATCATCAACGTAAATCTGAACTAACAGAACATGATCAGCTTTGACAAATTTAAATAGAGTCTTATCCACTGTGCCTATTGTGAAATCATGATCAATTAGGAATTTGTACAGTGTATCATACCAAACTCTGGGTGCTTGGTTCAACCCATACAGAGCTTTATCCAATTTGTAAACGTGGTTTGGATATGTATGATCTACGAAGCCAGGAGGTTGTGCAACATACACTTCCTCTGTTAGGATACCATTAATAAATGCACTCTTAACATCCATTTGAAAGACCTTGAAGTCCTTGTATGCAGCATATGCAAGAAACATGCGAATGGCTTCTAATCGGGCTACAGGAGCAAAGGTTTCATCAAAATCTATGCCTTCCATCTGCCTAAAGCCCTGAGCGACTAGTCTAGCTTTGTTTCTTGTTACTGTTCCATCTTCATTCAGTTTGTTTCTAAAGACCCATCTTGTTCCTCTCACTGAATTATTTGAAGGTCTAGGTACAAGTTGCCAAACATTGTTTCGCTTAACTGATTTAGTTCTTCTTGCATTGCATCTATCCAGCTTAGGTCTGCTAAGGCTTCATCTATTTGTTTTGGTTCTATATGAGAGATGAATGCTGAGTCAAATGATCATGCATAAGCTGGCCTCGTTTGCGAACAAGAGATTCGATGTTACCTATGACCTGCTCGGGTGGATGATTTCTATTCCGCCGGAGATCAAATCCAATTGGGTTTGCTCCTTGTTCTGCTTGGATGTCTTGCTGGATAGCCACATCTGGATTGTTTGAAGTCAATTGATAAGGTACTTGTTCCAGATTTGAACCAGATGTCATTTGAGATGTGCTCGCATCTTGTGCGTCAGATGTCACTGGATGTACTGTGAGATCTGCTTGTATAGCATCTTGAGTATTGGTTGCTTCAGTTCCAGCAGTAGGCACGCTTGGAGAGATCTGATCCTGCGTTGAGTCAACGTTACTTAAATCGATGACTACTGGATTACCTGTCAGATCTTGTTGAGCATTGTCGTGTGGTGTGTCTAGCGCTGGTTCCATCTCAGCTGAATGTCTTTTTTGTGCCACGTCATCATCTGAGTCATCAATGCTGGATGATTCTAATCTTGTGCACAAATCGCTGAGGCTCACAGCTGAGTTGGATCTAAAGCTTGTCTCATCAAAGACAACATGTGCTGATTCTTCAACAGTCAGACTTCTATTGTTGAATACTCGATAAGCTTTGCTCACTGCTGAATAACCTAGGAAGATACCTGCATCAGATTTTTCATCAAAAGCTGTTAGGTGATTTTTACCATTATTATGAATGAAACATCTGCACCCAAACACCCTGAAGTATGATATATCAGGTTTCTTGCCACTCCAGATCTCATATGGGGTTTTATCGTGCAACTTGTTAATCATAGATCTGTTCTGAGTGTAGCAAGCTGTATTAACTGCTTCTGCCCAGAATTTTTGCGAAATGCAAGAATAAGCAATCATAGATCTAGCAGCTTCTTTTAAAGTGCGATTTCTCCTCTCAGCCAGTCCGTTCTGCTGAGGAGTTCTAGCTGCTGAAAGCTCATGCTTTATCCCTATGTCATCCAGATAAGAAGATAATTTTTTATTTAAAAACTTAGTACAACAATCACTTCTTATCCGGTTGACTATACAAGATCTGTCATTTTGTAAATGTTTTAAAAGCCGAATGAGTTGGTCAGCGGTATTAGATTTTGATTTTAAAAACAGCACCCAAGTGAATTTTTTAAAATCACCAACAACAACTAGGGTGTAGTTCTTTACCCCTAAGCTTGTTACGGGAATAGGACCAATAAGATCCATATGTAAAAGCTCTAAGCTTCGGGAAGAACGTTTACCGCCTTTATATTTAAAAGTAGAATGGATTTGTTTACCAAGCTGACATGCAGCACAAATCTTGTCCTTAGAAAAATTGATTTTGGGCATACCAGAAACCAGTTCAGCTGACTCAAATGGGCAAGCGTTTTAAAGTTTAGATG
>KQ991102.1:10374-28262 GCA_001598015.1 Dorcoceras hygrometricum | reverse complement strand
TCACTGAGCCACGCTCCAAGTGAACTCCTAGCAATCTCCAAATACACGCAGATGCAGCTGCTGTTTACAAACATTTTGATTTTACTCAAACGGCTTTACGTAGCACGTTTGTTACAGACTCAATATGAATTGATAACAGGAAATACAATGATTTTTGAGTACTATAAATCTTCTGGTTCTTTTATCAACAAGAACTGTTTACAAATGTAAACCAGAAGATAACTCGAAGATTAACTCTATGAATCTGAACTGAATGTTCTTCGAGTTTTACACACTAGACTTAGGATATTTTTGCAATGACAATTTCCAGTAAGTGTATAAGAGCTTTTCGATGACAAAGAGTGAGTGTCGTAAAACACTGATAGCGTCAAGAGCAAAAGGTAGCGGAGAGATTCATCGTTTGAATTCTTCAGCCTTTTATACTCTTTGTTCTCAACGGTCATAAATATTATCCTCTGCATATCTTCATCGTATCATACAACCGCATACACTGCAATTGCTGTTCGTCAGGGCTAAATTGTCGTATAACCATATTTGGTTAAACATCGTATGTCGTCATCTGCGTACTGTGTACTATTACCCAAAATGACATTATCTCCTTAATTCCAGGCATTTGTACGATTCAATCGTGATCATTGATTCTTTCCAATTTAAACATATGTTAGTTTTTGAAGTTGTTCATTCCTTACGCCTGAAAGTTCTTTCCGTTTAAACAGTTCTGTCTCCCTCGAAGTAATTGGTTATATCATCGCTGATTGTGTATTCGTAGCTGTCACAACTTAATACATAGAGATAACTGAATATTTGCAACAACTGATACTGTCTCGATATCTAAAAGTTCCGTTACTCATATAACCAAAAATCTGAATTAACCACATCTGATGTCGAAGCAACTTTACTCAGGAACTGAATACATTCACTTCTGAAGTACTGAGATCTGAGGTAACTAGAAGGTACTGTTCACAACTGAAATACTCGAAACTGAAACAATATACCACAATCTGTTACTCAAGTCTGAATAAACTTTTCTCTAACAATAGATCTTTTCACTGTAGATTCTGAATCAATTCTGAGTAACTGTTCCCAATATCTAAACTGATTCAAATAACCAAATCTGATTCGAAAGCATCAACTCGACAACAAGGACTGAATCTCTGAAAGCTTGACTCTGCTCAGTTCTGAATACTTCTCGAAAGGTCAACTCAGATGTCAACGCTTGACTTAGAACTCTCAAACCTGAAACTGCAACTTAATAGCATGACGTCACGAGATCTGAAAAGCTCAAAACATTGGATGAAATCACGGAGTCTGAAATCCTCAAAACACTTGGATGACGTCACGAATTCTGAAATCTTCTAGCGAAAGCTTAAGGTCAGTTCTTAGTCTTATTTTGTTATCACCAAAACTAATAAATTTTATCTTAACATTATATTTTTTGGTGATAACACAAACAAGACAAAGAACGAATATAAAGACGGTCAGTTTGGACTAGAAGTTCGGGGACTCAGATCCATTCAGATCTAGTTTTGAAGTAATCGGGTCTATCAGATTTGGATATTATGTAATCGGTTTAAGGACATAACCGATTAAGCGTCTATATCAGATCCGAGTGTTTCAGATACGAGTGTTCCCGATCAGAGTATATCAGATTCATTCAGAGGCTAGCAGTATCATGTCCGAGAGTACCAAATCAGATCCGAGTGTATCAAATCAGTATGCGAAGGTATCAGATCCGTTCAGAGGTTTATTTAACAATATTAGATTAGATCAGATCAGAGACTTCAAAGGTACAATACAGAGAGAATTTCAGATTTGACAAAGTTACAGATAAGGGAGATAAAGGGAGAAATTCGTGAAGGAGAAAGATGTTGAAGCTCATATATATACGAAAGCATATTTGAGATCAGAGCCGAAGAAGTGTTCATATTCAAAACAGATTTCATATTTCAGCTTCAGATCTTAACATCTATTTGTTTCAGAGGATTCAACGATCTCGATAAAAGCTTATAAAGCCTGTAGGACAAAGTGTATTGAAGAGATTCAAGATCAGATCTACTTAGAGAATATTGTACATGACGTAGAGTTGGTATAATCGATGTTTACCTACTTTGGTATAATAGTCTACTAAGCTCAGCAGACAAACCTCAACTCAGCATTAATGGCGCAATTAATGCCCTGTACAATGAAGATATTCAAAAATGTTTTGTGTCTACTGGATCATTAAATGATCGTTGAAGATGGATGATTATATATAGCTGAAGCAAGTCAAGTGAATAAGCTCTCGGTCGAGTTAATCTGTGAGGTCTGAGATTCGGTAATTAGTGATTAATCAGATTTGGTTAAGGATTAGTCATGGGAGTCGTGATTTTTGAATTTAAGACTTCAGGATATTTGGTCGAATCTGGTTGATAATTTTTCAGATTTGACAAAGAGCTGTTCAGCTTAGAGTCGCGGGATTTTATAGGGTGAAATATGCGTTGAATTTGGAGTTGGTTCGTTGAGTTTTCTATCAGGATCTGATTCCAGTAGGTACTCAGATGTGGCGCTAGCAGGTAATATCTGTATAGCTAGTAAATGCAGATGTGAGAGCTGGCGAGAGGAATCTGTTAGCGGATACTAGAGTCATGAGAAGAGGACACATGTTAGTCAACGTTGCTGAGTTGACCGCTGTTGTGAGCGTTATTCAGATCCGAGTGAGCATGAGCAGATAAGAGCGCTGAAATCTGTTGCAGCTGTGAGCCAATGTGATGCCGTTTTGATTAGTTAGTGCACGCAGTGTTAGCACACTCAGATTTGAGTTAGCGCTGGATCCAGATTTGAGGGTTTGTGCCTTAGCGCTAGGATCTGATGATGAGATCTGGATAAGTCATTGCTGACTTTCACTATAGACTTTGACTCGAGGATTTAAAAACAAGTGCTGATCGACACTTAGCATATTTCGACCCCGACTATTCTTATCATCTTCTTCGAAACCCTCGATAGTTACTGTTCACCGAACCCTTTTCCGTTAGATTGCCGTCGATTTCCGCAGTTGTTTTGAGTAAAACTGGTGGCGTTGAGCTCGTCTTACTTAGGCCTTTCGATTGATACCAATCTGGAGTTGTAGATCGACGCGTAGGAGGATCGCGAAGGATTTACAGTGTTCGTGAATTTTTGTGACAGTGAACCCGAGAGTTCTTCAGTTCTTCTGAGCTTCTGGGTAAGTGATTTCTTGCTGTTTAAGCTTAGGTTTAGCTGTTAGAACCCTTGATTAGCGGTCGAACCAGATTTGAGTTCTTGACCGTAGGCAGTGAACTATAGGAGTTCAGATTTGAGCTAAGTTATGAGATGCTTTGACAGATTTGAGTACCCGGGCAGTCTCTGCTGTGTTTTTCGAGACCAGCAAGGAAGCAGATTTGAGAAAGCTATGGTTTCCGTGCCTGGTGAGATTTGTTGAGGTAGAATCTGAGAGTTGAGGTACGAATTGAGCTTCTGTTAACAGCTTTGGGCATAAGCGTGTTAGTATTTTGAGGCATGGTTTGTGTTCTGTGAGTTCTGTGATTTACGTGATCAGATTTGGCTCACTGACTGATTATTCTGTTTTGCTCTACGTGAATTATGCATGCGGAAATCAGATTTGAATTTCTTGGCATTCATGCATACATATTGAGCCTGATGATTGATTGATTGATTACCGATTGAGAGCCACATTGTGACCGGCCGACAGATGTGTCGTGTCTGAAAGGAACAATGCTATCATCGGAGTGGTGACCGATTGATTAGTCGTTTTTGAATATCACAGAGCTGTGATGGTTAATTTGAGTGGCCAGACCTGAAGATCACGGATCGATGATTTCCACCGGCTGATTGGCTGTGCGTGGTATAGAGGCTCACCTGATTTGCCAGCTGACTCGTTGGCCTAGATGACCGATTCTTTGACAGCCCTCATGCATTCATGACTTAGAATACTGCATGTTTATGATTCTTTGTTTACTTAGTGCTCTTCGTACTGAGGTTTGGCCTCGTATTTATTTTCCTGCTTTTGTGTTCTTTGGGTCTGTGTTACACATTGCAGGAGCCGCAGGTAATCTGACTGGACAGAGTGGAGCTTCAGCTAGTAGATCCCCGCTTGGTTGAGTCCCAGTATATTTGTATTATGTATCGAACCAGGGGATGCCTTGAGTTTCGATGTATTTTGGGGATCTGTTATTTGAGTTTATTTGGTTACCTATTTGTTGTTGGATTTTGAGTAAATTCTATTTTGAGTATGAATATTTTGAATGATGATTTCATTGTTCAGGCCCACACAGTTGAAAAACTTTTAAGCCCTATTTTGATGCTTCTGCGATTATGTGCTTGATTGTATTGTTAATCCTTGTTGATTAGCACGGGGCCTGATATAATCTCTCTATCTCTGCATCTCTCGGGATAAATTTTCAAGTCTCAATATTTTTTATGCATGCGGAAATCAGATTTGAATTTCTTGGCATTCATGCATACATATTGAGCCTGATGATTGATTGATTGATTTACCGATTGAGAGCCACATTGTGACCGGCCGACAGATGTGTCGCGTCTGAAAGGAACAATGCTATCATCGGAGTGGTGACCGATTGATTAGTCTTTTTTGAATATCACCGAGCTGTGATGGTTAATTTGAGTGGCCAGACCTGAAGATCACGGATCGATGATTTCCACCGGCTGATTGGCTGTGCGTGGTATAGAGGCTCACCTGATTTGCCAGCTGACTTGTTGGCCTAGATGACCGATTCTTTGACAGCCCTCATGCATTCATGACTTAGAATACTGCATGTTTATGATTCGCTGTTTACTTAGTGCTCTTTGTACTGAGGTTTGGCCTCGTATTTATTTTCCTGCTTTTGTGTTCTTTGGGTCTGTGTTACCCATTGCAGGAGCCGCAGGTAATCTGACTGGACAGAGTGGAGCTTCAGCTAGTAGATCCCCGCTTGGTTGAGTCCCAGTATATTTGTATTATGTATCAAACCAGGGGATGCCCTAAGTTTCTATGTATTTTGGGGATCTGTTATTTGAGTTTATTTGGTTACCTATTTGTTGTTGGATTTTGAGTAAATTCTATTTTGAGTATGAATATTTTGAATGATGATTTCATTGTTCAGGCCCACACAGTTGAAAAACTTTTAAGCCCTATTTTGATGCTTCTGCGATTATGTGCTTGATTGTATTGTTAATCCTTGTTGATTAGCACGGGGCCAGATATAATATCTCTATCTCTCCGTCTCTCTGATTCATTGTGCATCTCTCGGGATAAAATTTTCAAGTCTCTATATTTTGATATCTCAACTTTCAAAAATCTCGAATAACTATCTTTTAAGCTTTTCAACAAAAATCAATTTCGAGATTTCCTTCTGGTTTACATTAGTAAACTATTCTTATTGTTCAAGAAACCAGAAGTTTACATACTCTGTTTGTGTGGTATTCATAGAAATATTCATACCAGAGTCTGTAAAGAACTTGCTATTCCAAGAAGTCCTATAAATACGATTATTTGTAATCAGCAGAGGAGTCTATTTTAGATTTGGGTGCTAGGAGTTCACTATAAGAAAGGCTTAAGTGAGTGGGTGTTTACAGAAGTTGTAACCATCAAATTCTTCTAGTGGAACCTTCCTGAAAAGGAAGAAGGGGAGACGTAGAATCTTAAGATCTGAACTTCCAGAAACAAACTCTTGACCCTATCTATTTATTTACTTGCATCATTATTTATTTACTATTCAATGTTTAATCGGTTTATTTCCGCACATTATTGTTAACCGAGAAAACATATTTGAACTGAGAGCCTCAAAGCTGGTCACTCAGCTTTGAGTTAAGCACATGCTTGTAAAGTCCTTTTAAACGTATTTGAAATAAAAAATTGAAGGAGTTCATTCCACCCCCCCCCCCATTCTGAACTCCTCGGCTTATTTTATCTCTATTTTCGATTCTATTGATCCTATCAATTGGTATCAGAGCCTTGTCATCTCAGTTATTGAACAGTCTGATCTTTTGTGCTTATATTCTAATATGTCTACTTCTCACAATAAAATTCCTACGTTTTCTAAGGAGGAGTATGATGACTGGATGATCAGGATGCAAGCCCATCTAGCAGCCCAGGATGATGATATGTGGTCCGTCATAACAGATAGACCCATGAAGATCATGAAGGCCAACACGGCAATGGCTATTACTGCTGGTGCTCCTTAGTGCATAGAAAAGACCAGACTTGAGTACACTACAGAAGACAAGAATAAAGCGAATCTGGACAACGTAGCAAAGGACATACTCTACAATACGTTTGACAAAAATATGTTCAGCAAAATTAAGACCTGCGCTACTGCAAAAGAGATTTGGGAAAATTTGACACAAATCTATGAAGGCAACGATGAGACGAAGGAAAACAAGCTGACTGTTGCCCAGCAGAAGTATGAATCAATCAAGATGAGAGATGGATAGACCATGACAGAATTTTATGAGAGATTCAGATCTGTTGTGATCGAGCTGACAAGTCTTGGCAAGGAGTATACAAACAGAGAACTGGCTCTTAAAGTGATGAGAGCACTCCCAAGAGAATGGGACGCGAAGACGATGGCAATGCGAGAATCGAAAGATCTGAACAAGCTGGAACTCCATGATCCGTTTGCTAATCTTAAAGCCTATGAGTTCGAGCTGGAAACCAGATCAGAGGCTGGAACATCAACCTCACAACCCACGAAGTCTCTTGCTGCTACAGTCTCATAACAGAGCTCACCAAGCAAGTCATCAGAGCAGATCAGCAATGACGCAATGTACCTCTTCGTAAAGAAGTTTGGGAAATTTATGAGAAGATCTCACAACCCTTCTTTTAATTATAACAATGCACATAAATCTGAAAAGATTACTACTTATCAAAATTGTTATGCTGCTACAGTCTCAGAACAGAGCTCACCAAGCAAGTCATCAGAGCAGATCAGAAATGACGCAATGTACCTCTTCGTAAAGAAGATTGGGAAATTTATGAGAAGATCTCACAACCCATCTTTTAATTATAACAATGCACATAAATCTGAAAAGATTTCTACTGATCAAAATTGTTATAACTGTGGCAGACCAGGGCATTTTGCAGCTGATTGCAATAGACCCAAGAAAGATGACAAGTCGAAGAAATATGATAGGTGGTCCACAGAAATAAGACGACACAGATATGAGAAAAGGCCCCAGAAAAATAATGATCGAAAGGTACTTGTTTTTTAGGAGAGCAACAGCAAATGGGCGGACTCAGATTCTGAAGCAACATCAAGCAGCTCATCTAGTGACAGTGAGAAGGAAGAAGTTCACTGCTTGATGGCAAACCAAACTACAGATGATGAGGTAATTGATTTTCCAATAGTGAATTTACACGTGAGGACCTCATCACCGCACTAAATGAGATTTTCCATGAGTACAGAAAACTATCTCAGACATTCGAGGAAATTAAGGCTGAAAACAATGGTTTGAAAAACAGTTCAGCAAAACCAAGCATTGTTGAACTTGGGGACACTGACAGTTTACAAACAGAGTTGAGTAAGCTTAAAATTGAGAATGATCTATTAAGAACAAAGTCCTGTGAGCTCTCATCTGAAAATGAAAGATTAAGTCAAGTGATGAGTTCCTGGACTAAGTCTTCAGTTTCCTTGAATAAGCTGCATGAAACCCAGAAGCCTAAATGACAAAACTGGCTTAGGTTTCAGCTTTGGTGAAAGCAGCTCAGAGGAAACATGTACTCAATCAGATCTGCTGATGATAAATTCAAGAATGAATTTTGTCAAAGCCAGTGTGATACATGATGTTTGTGAGTCGGTCAAGTATGATGACCAGATCACTGGACAGCTGAACCAAAAGGTAAAAGTGGTATTGGTTATATCAATCCAGAGAACTGTAAGCCCAGCTGGCTAAAGAACAGACTTAACAAAGACAAGGCGAAAGCTGTACCTAAGTCGTATGTTCCTTACCAGAAAAAGCGTGGTTCAACGAAGGCTAAATTTACATGGGTAAAGGTTCAGCCCCAGTGTGATCTGAATGGTCAAAATACGAAACCAAAGCTCAAAAAATTGCACAAAAATTCAGCACGAACCCTTGTGGACATCCATACTGGGAAAACTGTTAAGGTAATTCAAGTATGGGTCCCGAAAGGGGTAATCCGATCTGGACCCAAGTAAAATTGGATACCAAAAATTTATTTTTGTGATTGCAGGATAAAAGGTACACAGCTTCGGAGGACTCAACCACATGGTATCTGGATAGTGGCTGTGCGAGGCACATGACTGGCAATCCAAATCTGTTATCAGAACTGAAGCCATACAAAGGAGACAGAATTGTCTTTGGGGAAAACTCACACGGTAACACTGTGGATAAGGGTAAGATTACCCATGGTAACCTTTCAATTTCTGATGTTCTTCTTGTTGCGAACCTGTGTTATAATATATTAGTATAAGTCAGCTGTGTGACAATGGTTACACAGTTAACTTTCAAAAGCACACGTGCACAGTTCAGAATCCAGATGGTCTGACAGTATTAGTAGGAAACAGATCGGGGAATACCTACACAGTAAACTGGTCAGAGCATCTGGGATCTGAACAAGTCTTCCTAGCAGCCGATTCTTCCAAGAGCTGGCTGTGGCACCAGAGAATGAATCATCTGAATTTCTAAACACTTGCAAACTGAGTAAGCTTGATTTGGTTTTTGTTTTGCCCAAAATAAAATTTTCAAAAGACAAGATTTGTTCAGCATGTCAGCTGGGAAAACATATTCGTTCTACTTTTGAAAAGAAAAGCGGTAATAGTTCTACCCGAATCTTGGAGCTTTTACATATGGATTTTTTGGTCCTATACTCGTAACCAGCTTACGGGGAACAAAATACACCCTTGTTGTTGTTGATGATTTTTTCAAAGTTATATGGGTGGTGTTTTTAAAATCAAAGGATCAAACTGCTGACCCGTTGATAAAGCTTTTAAAACGTTTTCAAGATGACAAATCTTGCAGTGTCAATCGGATAAGGAGTGATAGAGGTACTGAGTTTTTAAATCATAAACTGTCCTCTTATTTGGAAGATATTGGAATAAAGCATGAGCTTTCAGCAGCTAGAACTCCTCAGCAGAACGGGTTGGCGGAGAGGAGAAACCGCACTTTAAAAGAAGCTGCTAGAACTATGATTGCTGATTCCGGCATTTCTCAAAAATTCTGGGCTGAAGCAGTTAACACAGCTTGCTACACTCAAAATAGATCAATTGTTAACAAGAATCATGGCGTTACCCCATATGAGATCTGGAGTGGCAAGAAACCTGACATTTCTTATTTCAGGGTGTTTGGATGCAGATGTTTTATTCATTAACGGCAAAAAACATCTAACTGCTTTTGATGCTAAATCTAATGCAGGTGTATTCCTTGGATACTCAGTCGTGAGCAAAGCTTATAGAGTGTTTAAAAACCGGAGCTTGACGGTTGAAGAATAAGCTCACGTTGTATTCAATGAGACCAGTTTTCGATCAAATTCAGCTGGAAACTTAAATGATTTGTTTACAAGTCTGGAATCAACCAGCTTAGACGAATCGAGTGATGACATGCCACAAATTAGACATTCAGCTGATAACCAGCAAGCACTGGACATACCACATGATGACATCTCAAATGCAGCCAACTTATGCCTAAGTACTTCAATTCAGAGTTCATTTCTCATATAGAACCTAAGCTGATAGAAGAATCCTTAGCAGACTCGAGCTGGATAGATGCTATGCAAGATGAACTTAGCCAATTTAAGAAAAACAATGTATGGCAGTTAGTTCCTCGACCTACTAATCATTCAGTGATAGGAACTAAATGGGTATTTAGGAACAAACTGAATGAGGATTGTGTTGTTATAAGAAACAAGGCTAGATTAGTAGCTCAAGGTTTTAGACAACTTGAAGAAATAGATTTTGATGAAACCTTCACTCTTGTAGCCAGATTAGAGGCCATCCACATGTTTCTTGCATATGCTGCATTCAAAGACTTCAAAGTCTTTCAGACGGATGTAAAGAGTGTCTTTATAAATGGCATCTTGACTAAGGAAGTGTATGTTGCACAACCTCCTGGCTTCGTAAATCATACATATCCAGATCACGTTTATAAACTGGATAAAACTCTATATGGGTTGAAACAAGCACCCAGAGCTTGGTATGAAACACTGTCTAAATTTATTATTGATCATGATTTTGTAATAGGCACAGTTGATAAGACCTTATTTAAATTCTTGAAAAATGATCATGTTCTTTTGGTGCAAATAAATTTTGATGATATTATTTTTGGGTCAAGTAACCCCAAATTGTTCCTGAAGTTTTCTAAATTGATGCAGGACAAATTAGAGATGAGCATGATGGGAGAGTTGACATTCTTTCTAGGCTATACGAAGGAACTGCTGAAAAAGTTCGGAATGGAATAGTTCAGCAACAGCTACCCCGATTAGTGCTTCAATCAAACTTGACAAAGATGAAGCTGGAACTGCAATTGAAGTATCTTTGTATCGTGGTATTATTGGCTCATTGCTTTACTTGACTGCTAGCAGACCAGAAATCATGTTTGCTGTCTGTATGTGTGCTAGATTCCAAGCTGAGCCTAAACAATCTCATTATATTGCAGAGGATATTAAAATATCTTAAAGGAACTTCCAATGGGGGTCTTTGGTATCCCAAAGACTACAGCTTTCAACTAATCGGTTATAGTGATGCAGATTACGCAGGTTGTAGAATTGATAGGCGAAGCAAAGTGGTACTTGTCAATTTTTGGGAGATCGGCTGATTTCCTGGTTTAGTAAGAAGTAGACATCAATTGCTACATCCACAGCTGAAGCAGAGTATCTAGCAGCTGGAAGTGTTGTGCTCAGATCTTATGGATTCAACATCAGCTTAAATATTATGGCATTGATGCTTCCGAAGTTCATATTTTCTGTGACAATACCAGTGCCATAGCCATTACTCAGTGCTGCATTCCAGAACCAAGCACATAGACATAAGGCATCACTTCATAAGAGATCATGTGATTAAGAAGGACGTCCGGCTGGAGTATGTGTCAATAGATCAGCAAGTTGCTGATATCTTCACGAAACCTCTACCAGATGCTAAGTTTTCGTATTTTCGAAATATTCTTGGTCTCTTAGAATTGCCTTAATCTATTATGGCATTGATGCTTCCGAAGTTCATATTTTCTGTGACAATACCAGTGCCATAGCCATTACTCAGTGCTGCATTCCAGAACCAAGCACATAGACATAAGGCATCACTTCATAAGAGATCATGTGATTAAGAAGGACGTCCGGCTGGAGTATGTGTCAATAGATCAGCAAGTTGCTGATATCTTCACGAAACCTCTACCAGATGCTAAGTTTTCGTATTTTCGAAATATTCTTGGTCTCTTAGAATTGCCTTAATCTATTCTCGTGCGAGACATTGCAGGTTGAACAGCTTTAGTTTACTTCAGCTTTGGGTCTTCTGTTCAGGGGGAACGAAGGGGAACCTCAAATTTGGTAAACTTTAGATTTGGGAGAACCTCAGCTTTAGGGGGAACAACAGATCAGAGTTAATAAGTGCTGAGTCAACTGAATACGTGTGATCTGAATCTATTTAGATTATGCGTATATACAGCTGATACTTATATGTGATTTGATCTGAAAGTACCCCAGCTGGAACATTCAAAAGATCAACTGTTGTGATGTATTTAAAATGGCGGTTCAATTTTAATTTTAGCTGTACGGGTTAAAATTTCAAAAACCTTTTCAAATTCTGATCGCGCCATCAGATGATTGACACATGTGTTGTCATCATGCGAAACGTCACATCCACATTGTTTATCGTACCGTTTCGTATTCCTTTTTCCTTTTATACGTCGTTTTAATTTCTTCTAACATTTACCTTGCAAAAATTACTCTCGTGATTTCAAGTGTTTTCTCTATGCAGATTATCTTCGTTCTCGGAGTTTTATTCTCTTGGATCAATCAATTGCAATGGCTGCTTAACTCATTCAGAACGCCCTACAGGTCAATTTTGACTCAGTTTTTAGTCTCTCTGATGAAGAATGGTTTTGATGTTTAAAACCCTTGAGACGTCTGGACTACGCGGGTTTCTGGGTTGTTCTGCTGCTATCTATGAAGACGATTTAGTGGCTTTCTTTGCAAATGCCATCGTGATAGAGAATGCTGTGATAAGCTCCGTTCAGGGAATGTTTGTGGAAATCACAGAAGATCTATTTGCTAACAGTTTTGAGCTACCGTCAGAAGGGCTGACATCTGTGGACGAGTTGCCTAAGGATCTGATAAACGAAGCAAGGAAAGCTTTTTCTGCTACTGGAGATCCGATTAAGACTTCGAAGAAGAAGGAGATGAAGGTGGAGTTTCGTCTGTTGAATGATATTCTGACCAAGACCGTTACAGCAAAGATTGGTTCTTTTGATGCTGTAACACACGAAAGTTTTCTGCTCATGATAGCTATCCATGGTGGTATCAAAATCAATTGGAGCATATTCTTGTTTGACATTCTGAAGGAGCTGGTGACTCCCTCATCAAAGCAAGCTCGAGGGTTTGCCGTTCAAATCTGTATTCTACTGAAGGGAGCACCAGGTCTAACTCTGGGGGAATCGAAGCCGTTCCCACCTCTGAAGGTTCACACTTTCAAGACTGTCGGCACATACATTGCTAAGAACAAATCTTTGCCGACAGATTCTGAAGAGGTGAAAGAGAAGGCAGTGGTGGATAAGGTGGTTAAGGCAGCAGTTATGAGGATACCAGCTCCAATTGCTGAACCAGTTGCTAAGAAGAAAAGACTACTTTTGGGAGAGCCGCTCCCAAAGAAAAGGACTTATCTATCATACCAGTGGTAACAGAGGCTGAGCCAATTTCAGTAGTCCCGGCTGAGAGCCCCACAGTCCAAAGGAGCCAAGCTCCTAAAAGAAAATTGATTTTTCTAGAGGAAACAGATGAGGAGGAGACTGAAAAGGAGGAGCCGGAGAAGGAGGAACCAAAGAAAGAGAAGGAGGAGAAGTATGAGGAGACAGAAGGAGGCCAAAGATAAGGAGGAGGAAGTTGAGAAACTAAAAGATGTGGAGGCTACAGACTCTGAGGACGCGGAACCCTTGAGCAAGGTTTTGAAGCTTATCGAGACATCAATGTCTGATGAAGAGTCCCTGCCGATTGATGAAATTTTGAAGCAGATCCCTGAGGATATGATGCATCCATACATCTCGGATGAGGAGCCAACACTGATTAAGTTTGGCCGCGGTATCGCATTCAGGGAAGTGGATTGGTACAAGGCCACCATTCCATCGATTGACCCTGCTGCAAAGGGGAAGGAGCCTCTTGTGGAGGAGATTAAGGGCAATCCAGCCAAAGAGATTTTTACGTTGATTTCGGCAGATGTAGATTTTCTTGTACAGATTCGAGATGCGGTCATAGAGGAGATAGTTTCATTCTTTAATTCTTTTAGTAATCGTGGTTTATCAACTTTGAATTCGGTTTCAGATTTGGCCACAAAATAAGAGTTGCTGCTGAATTGGGCTGAAACTGATTCGCTACAGACAGCTGTACAGAGGCAATTGTACATTAAGGCAAAGTACAGAGAGATGTTGATTAGAAAATATTTGGAGGCTAGGCGCAGCAATTTTGAATCTGGCACGCCCACATCCGCTATTGAACTTCAAGTTTTGGATATGCTTTCAGAAGCTCACCGTCTTGCTTTGATAAAATTGGTGGAGCAACTGAGGCAACATAAGCTGGAGTGGACACGGCCATCTACCTCAAATCTATTTGAAGGAGCTGTTGACCAGAGCCGAGGGATTCATTCGCAATTTTATCCAAACGTGTCTTCAACTAGCTGGGTAAGGTATTTATTTTTATTGATGGGTCTTGTCAGGTTGTACTGGGTGCAAATCCGAAGCCTGAGAGGTTAACGAGGCAAATTATTTCAAGACATAAGAAGCCGCTACCGCAGAGGCCTTTTGTGGATGCTTTTGCCCCAATCTGTATTTTCATCAAACGGTCCAAGATCTTGATTCTCGAAGACCTTATTCTACGATTATTCAGATGAACTGGGCGGAAATTTGTATAGATGTTGTTCAGTTTTCACTTTTTGGACATTTGTTGCCAGTGGGTTCAGTCAATCATTGTAGAGATATAATTGCCATAGATTCATATTTGGATATGGAGACAATTCCTGCTGGAATGTTTTATGCTTTTCAGCACGGTCAGAGTGCTAAAGGTTTTGTTGATTTCATTGTACAGCAGATTTCAGATAGTTCTCCTAGTTCTAGTCCGAGTTCTTCCAGTTCTAGTTCGACTTCTTCCAGATCGTTTTCTTTCTGTGATTCTCCTATTCAGTTTTCAGAAGATCTTCCTCAGATTGAACTGCCAACTACTGCTTTTCCATCTACCGACTTTACAGAGGCCACTGCAGAGCTCTGAGCATCTATTGATCAGATTCAATTAGAGCAGGTGCAGACTCGAGAACGTGTAGAGGAGCTCAAATCTGAACTTTCACAAAATATTACCAAACTTGAGCTCACTTTTGAAAAATCTACCTCGTGACAAGACATGGTCTATAGGGCTCTATTCAATGACCTCCAATGAGAGGTACAGATTCAGAAGGCTGCTTTGACTCAAGAGATGATTGTTTTTCGTCTGGAAACTCAGGAGGGCCTCATTACTCTTCGTGCCCAACTCTCTGAAATCATTGCTTATATTAATAGAGGGCGTGATGACAAAAAGGGGGAATATAGTAGCAGAGGTCCACAGCCTGAAGACAGAAGCAGACCTAGTGGAGGTGGAAGTGGTGGAAGCATAAGTGAACCATCGCCGAAGAGAGGAAGTGGTTACAGAGGAAGAAGAAGTAGAAGCTCTGGTTTTAGCCGATGGTTTTCTTAAGTAGTTTTTCAGTTCTGGTACAAAACTCTTGTACTTAGCGGTTTTGATTGAATATATAGCAAAGACTTGGAGCAAAATATTTTTGTCTCTTATTAAGTCGAAAGCTGCTAAGTTTTGCCATCACCAAAAAGGGGGAAATTTTTAAGATAAAATTATAATTTTTGGTGATAACACAAATAAGACAAAGAACTGAATATAAAAACGTTCAGATTTGGACTAGAAATTTTCGAGGACTCAGATCCGTTCAGATCTATTTTTGAAGTAATCGGGTACTATCAGATTTGGATATTAAGTAATCGGGTTAAGTACTTAATCGATTAAGCGTCTATATCAGATCCGAGTGTTTCATATCTAAGTGTTTCAGATCCGAGTGTTTCTGATCCATGTGTATCATATTCGTTCAGAGGCTCGCGTATCAGATCCGAGTGTACCAGATCAGATCCGAGCGTATCAAATCAGATTCGAAGGTATCAGATCCGTTCAGAGGTTTATTTAACAGTATTAGATCAGATCAGATCAGAGACTTAAAAGGTACAATACTGAGAGGATTTCAGATTTTACAATGGTACATATAAGGGAGATAAAGGGAGAAATTCATAAAGGAGAAAGATCTTGAAGCTCATATATATACGAAAGAATATTTGAGATCAAAGCCGAAGAAGTGTTCAGATTCGAAATAGATTTCATATTTCAGCTTCAGATCTTAACAGCTATTTATTCCAGAGGATTCAACGATCTCGATAAAAGCGTATAAAGCTTGTAACACAAAGTGGATTGAAGAGATTCAAGATCAGAGCTACTTAGAGTATATTGTACAAGACGCAGAGTTAGTACAATCGATGTTTACCTACTTTGGTATAAAAGTCTACTAAGCTCTGACAACAGTAGAAAAACCTCAACTCAGCATTAATGGCTCAATTAATGCTATGTACGATGAAGAAATTCAAAAATGTTTTGTGTCTAATGGCTCATTAAATGACCGTTGAAGATGGATGATTATATATAGCTGAAGCAAGTCAAGCGAAGAAGCTCTCGGTTGATTTAATCTCTCTGTCTCTCCGTCTCTTTGATTCTTTGTGCATCTCTTGGGATAAAATTTTCAATTCTCAATATTTTTTATATCCCAGCTTTCAAATCTCGAAGAACTATCTTTAAAGCTTTTCAACAGAAATCAATCTTTGAGATTTCCTTCTGGTTTAAATTAGTAAACTATTCTTATTGTTCAATAAACCAGAAGTTTACATACTCTGTTTGCGTTGTATTCATAGAAATATTCATACGAGAGTCTGTAAAGAACTTGGCATTCCAAGCAGTTCTAAAAATAAGATCATTTGTAATCAGCAGAGGAGTCTGCGTTAGATTTGGGTGCTAGGAGTTCACTGTAAGCGAGGCTTAAGTGAGTGGGTGTTTGCAGAAGCTGTAACCATCAAAGTCTTCTAGTGGAACCTTCTTGAAAAGGAAGAAGGGGAGACGTAGGATCTTCAGATCCGAACTTCCAGAAAAAAAATCTTGACCATATCTATTTATTTACTTGAATCGTTATTTATTTACTGTTCACTGTTTAATCGGTTTATTCCCGCACATTATTTGTGAGACCCAAAAAGCTGATGAGAATATTGAGTTAATTAATCGGGTTTTGCTGGATTCAGATTTGAGCTTGAGCAGATTTTGACGTTCAGCTTGAGCTTGAGCAGATTTTGACCCAGTAGTGAGTGCTGGGTCATCGCTGAATGTTAGCGTTCAGCAGTGGTGACGTGAGCGGTTGTCGCTGAGTGGTTGTATTCAGCGGTCGTAGCGAGATCTGTTGTCTAGTGTTCAGTGGTATGATAGCGTGCTTTAGGTAGCGGGTGCTAGTACGTCGTCGTTCGGTTTAGTTGGAACGACAGCGTTTTGGATTAGCGAAGAAGACTCAGCTGTGAGTTGCGTTAGCTTCAGCTGTGTGAGAGATCTGTTGTTGTGTTGCGAACAGATGTTGGTTAGTTGTTCAGCAGTGAGTAGCGGGTGATGTGTCCAGTTGCGACAGTAGTTCTCTGCGACGTCGTTCGAGTTAGTAGTGATCGCTGTTGTGGCGTAAAGAGAGATCTGTTGCAAGATCTGTTTGCGAGCGGGAATATCAGTTGTGATAGCTTAAGTTGTCTGTGGATCTGTTCCCAGTTACTTTCAGCAGTGAGATTTAATAGGGAACTTGGTCTTGTTCTCTATTATTGTTCCCGACACTTAGAATATTTCCCGATAGCAAGTTCTGTCGCGATACCCTAGCTACTGTTCACCAAACCTTATCATCTTCGATTGCCAATGGTAGACAGCTCCGATTGAAGTGAGAGTGGTAGAGTTGGACTCCTCTTGCTGAGACGCTTCGTTTAGATATTGCTTTCGGACGTTTGCTTAAAGATGGTGAGGTGTGCGAAGACATCTCCCTTGTGTAGTCTGTTAGCATAAGCGTCGGATTTCGCTCCTAGATTTTTGGGTAAGTGTTCAGACCCTGTCTTGCGTTTTTTAGATCTCTCTGCTGTGTTAGATGGAGTGGGATAGCGCTGGTTGAGTTTGTAGCTCCCAGCTGTTGCTTTCTGTGCTTCGGTACCTGAGGTTTTGTGTGTTACCGTTGAGCAGGTGGCAGATTTGTGTGCTCGGGACTTCATTGTGGCAATCTGCTGTGGTAATTGTAGTAATTGTTGCACAGAGATTTGAGGTACGGATCTGAGCTTGTCTTACGGCGTGGATTTGGCATGGATATTATGTGTAATGCTGTGTCTGTTCTGTATTGTTGTTGCCTGCATATGTTTTGTGATTTATATGGCAAGCTGTTGCATTGCATACACATTTGTCATATCCAGTTCAGATCTTGTAGCCTTGCGTTGTTGTTCTGTTCTGTTGCGTGCCAGGATACGAGGGCGTGAGTTTGATAACTTGGAGCAAGGCTCTATGTCTGCGAGAGAGTATGCCCGTAGGTTTTCTTCCCTTCTTGCGTATGTGCCGCACGTTGCTGGCCGAGAGAGAG
>KQ991101.1:87071-107944 GCA_001598015.1 Dorcoceras hygrometricum | reverse complement strand
CCCAAGAACCAAGATTTATTGTTATCAGATTTGATAGCCTATTCCTTCCACATGCATTGCATCCATGCTCATGATATATTGCATGTTATGTTGTTTATACTGAGAATTATATTCTCACCGGAGTTATCCGGCTATTGCTGTGTTTTTGTCTGTGTGCATGACAATAGGTGGGGCAGGATCGAGTCAGAACAACCATGATAGATCGAGATGAATATTAGCACGTGGTGACTCGGGTTTTAGAAAAAGTTTTTAATATATGAGGTTGTCAAACATGTTCGAAAACAAGAAACCATGTATATGTTTTCTATTCGTTGAGTACTAGTTTATATTTGAGATTTCATGTATCCTAAATAATGAGGTTGAATTTTAAATGCATGTTTAGATTGTGGTTGCTGTTGTTTACCTCTTATAGATGCATTTTGAATTGAATGAAAGAGTTATACAACATCAAAATGCTTTTGATAGCAAGGAGATCAAGTTGAGAAAACTCTCGGATCATTTAAGCGCACCCGCGCCCTATATATATATAAAAAAAAAATTGTATCTTCTTTTTATTCTTGCTTAAATTAGATGAATAAAATTGTGATTAATATTTATTCGTCCCGTAAGATGAGATTAGCAACACGGAGTCCCCACAGCTGCAATCCGGTACCAGTGATTATACAATAATCAGTTCCGATTCTTATGATGAACTGATTATTGTTGCGATTAGTGATCTGACCTGCAATCGATCACTGCGCTTGTCTATTCATCGGCAATCAATCACGACACTTGTACGATGCACTTGATCTACCCTTGAACCATTCTGCTCTTCACGGAATCACATTGCGCTTGATCACTGCTCTTCTATTTCATCAAGCTGGTAAACCAGCTTGATGCTTCCTGCGCTCTGGCTCCCTGCAGAACCTGCATTGAATCCTGTGTTGGACCAGCTTGGGCGTCCCCTCACCGTTCCAACTTAGTTGTTTTTTGCTTGACCAGCTTGGGCGTCCCCTCGCTGTTCTAGCTTGAACATCACCCTGTTTCCTCAATCAAGTGCACTACACATCGCATGTAAACTGTTAGTCAAATATAAGCAAGTTTTGTGTCAATCAAAATTCAGATTCTGATCTGTAGAAACAGATCCAACACACATCCATTAAATTCATTTCTTTTTTTAGCATACTTTGTGCCGTCTTCAGTCCAGAACAATTCTCTGTATATCTGGGATTAGTTCAAAGTAGTTCCAACGACTACAAATCAATACAGAGAAGTCAAACACTTCACATCAATCTGTCCGAACCCTCAAAGTAATCTGAAATCCATTTTGCTAAGTTATCTTTACTCAGTGGGTTTCCGATCTGGTCTATGCGTTGAACTTCTCTAATCTGGTTCAAGCTGTTCTGCTTCTAATTTGCTCTGTACTAAACAAGATTGTAATCTTTGTTCACTTCTGGCTTCTTCTATGGAAACAAAAGCCTTCCTGATTGCATCCATCTCTTCTAAAAAAATCTGGCTTGTCCTTCGCTAACGCTATCCCTGAACCAGTTCTATTATGAGTTGTTTTCTCAACTGTTCCAAAACAAAGTTCGTTCTACCCGTTCTTTTTCTATAAACTCTGCTTTTGTAAACTGATCTAAACTCAATTTTCTCTTCTCTCAACTGATAACCTATTTAGATATTTGTTCTGTTCTTTCGAGCTGATTTGTCCTTAACCAGTTTGGTTAAATTTTTCTGAGTTGGTTTGTCCTCAACCAGCGGTTGAAACTGCCTGAGCTGGTTTGTCCTCAACCAGCGTAGCTTCGAACTAGTATCTCTGATTCTCTGAGCTGGTTTGACCAAAACCAGCTTAGCTCTTATACACCAGCTTATCTTTGATCTGGTTTCAATAATCAACACCATAGACTCTGTCTTGATCTGGTTGATAGATCCTTGAGATGATTTAATAAATCTCTTATTGTCTTTACCAAAACTTATAAATTAACTCCATCATGTGTGTTAAAGATGGTTTTGTTGGTCCGAAAATGGGATCAGCAGCCGTGCTTGAGCACTATAAATCTGTTCGAGACTTGCAAGTGCTTGTGTGCTAACTGTATACGATGCTGAATCAAAGTAGTGCTCAAGCACGGCTGCTGATCCCATTTTCGGACCAAAAATTGGTATCAGAGCCGGTTGTTCTTGAATGAGCACTATTTTTAAAACACATGTGCTATGTTTTTAAGGTTTTTAATATTTTGAGAAGCTTATTTATGAAGGCCAGTTAATCTGTTTTAATATAGAACCGGTTTTTCGCTTGATGAACTGTCGGGATGCGCGAGTCCCGGGCAGATGCCAAGCTTCTATTTTCGTTGTGCT
The DNA here is from genome assembly GCA_001598015.1 of Dorcoceras hygrometricum. NCBI lineage: Eukaryota > Viridiplantae > Streptophyta > Magnoliopsida > Lamiales > Gesneriaceae > Dorcoceras > Dorcoceras hygrometricum. Next base: position 105,610 of record KQ991101.1, on the reverse strand, counting down.
GTAAGATCACTTGGAGCGAGGCTCAGTGACAAGCACATGGGGCGAGATAGAAGAAGGAAAAATCTGAGCTGTTCTCTGTTTACTGGTTCTTCGTATTTAAGTAACTCAGTAGCACTTGTTCATTTGAAATATTTTTATGCTCTGATGAGTTTTAAAATGTTCTGTTTTTATGGATTCCAGCTGATGTAAAATTTTGTTTTTAAAATGTTTTTAGCTCATGTTATAAAAGACAGGGAGAGTGGCGTCACTGTCTTTTATAATTTTGAGTTATGCATCAGTTTCGCTTTTGAAAATCATATAGCTCTTGCATACGGTGCTTCCAAAATGCTGTTTTGTTTTTCAAAATTTAAAACTCCTGCTGTTACATTGTTTTGTTGTAACAGTGTAGGGAGAGTTTTTTGTTTTAAATATCGGGAAGACCAGCAGTTCGATCTCTTTTTGATTCCCACAAAAAGTGTGAGGATTGAGAATTTGGTTTAGTTATTAATTGATTTGATTTGGGAATTAATCTCGTAGATTTCGAAGTTCCTGCTGATTTTGAGCGTTGCGTTAATTTTTGGGAAATTTAGTCGTAGCGATTTTGGAGCAAAAATGTTAGCAGCAAGTTACTGTAGCTCCTGCTGGTGGATTTGGAATCAGCAAAGATGACGTCAGCGTGACGCAAGGAGAGCTGCTGGTTTTAGTTTCGAAGTTTGAAGTTGCTGCTGGCAGATGTTGCGCGTAGCGTAAGATTGAGCGAGGAAGTGACGCGCGTTAGTCAATATTTGGAGCGTTGACTACTAGATTCAGCAGAGGCGCTTGTGAACAGTGAACAGCTGATGGTTTGTGGAATCAGTCGCGAGATCTGTCGATAGATATGATGACGTAGGCATGATGTGACACCCATACCCAACGGGGCCACGAGAATTGGGGTAAACAAAATTTTCGAATAATAGAAGGGCTAAAAGATGATTTGTTATAAGCTGTATTCCTTATAACTAACAGGAAACAAAACACAATACAATTTCGAAGATCAGCAGATACTCAACTTTGCGAGCTACTGCTAAAACATATGCGGAAAACAGGGTATTTCTTATAACTTTGCAATTGCGGTTTACAACGGCTGTTATTTGAGATAAATATACAACCATTGCTACTGATTTAATACAGCACAACCTAACCAAAACAATATAACTATGACACGGAAAACGTAGGCCTTGGATAAACACAAAGCCACCCATCTGCTGATTCAAGTTCCACCTGCTGTTCCTCCATCAGCTGTCGTACCTGCACCATTTTAAAAGCTAGGGAGCCTAAAGGCTCAGCAAGTAAAATCTGAGTAGTAACAATTTCATAAAACGCAGGCAGACATCTGTACAATGCATATGTTAAGGAACTTCAATATACAATATCATTTTCATAAACATATCAATGGCAGAAACAAGGGAAGATAGCCCAGCTTCTCATTTCTTTCAATTTCATTTTCAGTTGATCATGGCATATAAGTTCTATTTGGTCCGTGTTGCACTTTGATCAAAATGACTCCCGATATCAGTTTAGCATATAGCTCATATGAAAGGGCAGTCGACATCTAGACAACTGCTCACCCTTCTCCTTGGTGACCTTAACTATCTATGCCATAATCTAAAACATCTTTCGTTCCTTAACAATCTTTCTTTAAACATTTCTGTAAAACATCGGGTTCCATTATTTAAAACATTTGCTTCCCATTTTAAAACTTTACTGAGTATGGATTCGACTTTGGAAACATATCGTTGAACTGGACAACGCTATCGTCGGAGCGGTGACTACCGGATGCGAGTGTCTACCGCCTAGATGTGATGGGCTGACGGGCCCCGACGATCGCGGACCGATGATTTCCACCGGCTGATTGGCTGTGTGTGGTATAGAGGCTTGATTTGAGTTGCCAGTTGGTAGACTGGTCTAGCTATCCGATTTCTTGATAGCCCTCATGCATTCATAGCATTGATTTATAGCATGTTGCATGTTTATCTGCTTTGATAGCTCTTCGTACTGAGGCTTGACCTCGTACTTGTTTCCTTCTTTTGTTTTGTTTGGGTCTGTGTTGCCCATTTGCAGGAGCACTAGGTAATCAAGCTGGACCGAGTGGAAGTTCAGCTGGTCGATCCCCGCGTCCCTGAGTCCCAGTTTATATATGATAAGTATTGAACCGGGGGATGCCCCGTGTTATCATGTATTGGGGATTTTTATTTGGTTGAAATACTTGTTGTGTTGTAGTTTGAGTCAACTCGTATTTTATTATCGCTATTTTGAATGTATGATTTGAAGTTCAGGCCTATTGTATTTCAAAAATTTTTAAGCCCTGATTTTAAGCTTCCGTGTTTATGCGCTTATTATGTGTTAATTGTTAGTAATTAGCACAGGGCCTGACATTTTTGGTATCAGAGCTTAAACTGGGATAAGCTCGATTTCTTTTGATCACACTCGAGTCTAGACACAGAGTTTTACTACTGGTGGACAGGTATGAAGAGCGACATTTCTGCTTTTGTTGCTAGATGTCTGAATTGCCAGCAGGTCAAGGCTGAGAGGATGAGACCTGGTGGTTTGTTGTAGAGTTTGGAGGTGCCCCAATGGAATTGGGAGCACATCGCCATGGATTTTGTGACCCATCTACCTCGATCGAGTAGGGGATGTGATGCGATTTGGGTTGTGATTGATAGAATTTCGAAGTCAGCCCATTTCATTGCTTATGATGTGAGGTGTTCGATGAAAAAGATGGCGAAGTTGTACATCGACCATGTGATTAGATTGCATGGGGTTCCGGTTTCGATAGTGTCTGACAGAGATCCGAGGTTCACTTCTCGCTTTTGGAAGAGTCTGCAAGCAGCAATGGGTTCGAGATTGGCGATGAGCACAGCCTATCACCCACAGACAGACGGACAGTTTGAGCGGACTATCCAGACTTTAGAGGATATGTTGCGAGCGGTAGTGATGGATTTCAGCGGTGGCTGGCAGGATTCTCTTTCCTTAGTTGAGTTTTCGTATAACAACAGCTACCAAGTCACTATTGGAATGGCTCCGTTTGAAGCTTTGTATGGTCGAAAGTGCAGATCCCCGATTTGTTGGGAAGAAGTTGGCGAGAGACAGCTTTCTACACCGGAGTTTGTTCAGCACATGAAAGACCAAATTGATTTGATCCGGAGTAGAATGAAGGCTGCCCAAGACCGTTTCTCGAGTTATGCGAACAGAAGACGTCGACCGTTAGAGTTTGAGGTGGGCGATCGTGTGTTTCTCAAGATTTCTCCTTTCAAGAGCGTGATGAGATTCCGATATAAAGGCAAATTGGCTCCCAGATTCATTGGTCCCTTTGAGATTATCGAGCGGATTGGACTGTTGGCTTATAGACTGAGGCTGCCCGAGGAGTTAGCCGTGATGCATGACGTGTTTCATGTGTCAATGTTGAGAAAATATGAGCCGGATCCGTCCCACGTTTTGAGAACTGACGAAGTTGAGCTGGATTCTGCCTTGAGTTATGTCGAATATCCGGTGCAGATCTTGGATAGGAAGGAGAAACAGCTGAGGAACAAGATAATTCCGTTGGTGATGGTCCAATGGAGCAAGCATGGCCGAGAAGAAGCAACCTGGGAAGTTGAGGAGAAGATGAGGCAGGACTGGCCTCACCTGTTTGAGCACTGATCGTGTAGAATTTCCAGGTAAATTTCTGGTTTTGCTTCGAATTTTGATGAGTTGTTAGTGCAGATTTGCATGTTTGATGTGTTCTTCCCTGTGTTTACCTTTGATTTCGAGGACGAAATCTCTTTAGTTGGGGAGAATGTGAGGATTGAGAATTTGGTTTAGTGATTAATTGATTTGATTTGGGAATTAATCTCGTAGATTTCAAAGTTCCTGCTGATTTTGAGCATTGCGTTAACTTTTAGGAAATTTAGTCGTAGCGATTTTGGAGCAAAAAAATGTTAGCAGCAAGTTACTGTAGCTCCTGCTGGTGGATTTTGAATCAGCAAAGATGACGTCAGCGTGACGCAAGGAGAGCTGCTGGTTTTAGTTTCGAAGTTTGAAGTTGCTGCTGGCAGATGTTGCGCGTAGCGTAAGATTGAGCGAGGAAGTGACGCGCGTTAGTCAATATTTGGAGCGTTGACTACTAGATTCAGTAGAGGCGCTTGTGAACAGTGAACAGCTGATGGTTTGTGGAATCAGTCGCGAGAGCTGTCGATAGATATGATGACGTAGGCATGACGTATTCATTGCTGCTGGTAGTAGATTGTGTCGTGATGGTTGCTGCTGATCAGCAGGCGTGCAAATACGAATGTTGAGAAGCGGCGTCGTTTGAATTAGTTGAAACGCTGCGTTTTGAGCCTTTCGTTGGAGAGAATCAGTTGTTGGTAGCAATGTTTACGTAACCAAAGTGACGTCGTTTGGATTAGTAGATGCGTCGTCGTTTTGAGTGATTTCTCGCGACCAGCAGATAGAAATGTTTTGGAGAGAGAGAGAGAGCTGTGGCCAGCAGATGGTCGTTTTGCTTGCGAGAGCTGTTGTCGGCTGGAGTATTGCTACGGCGTCGTTTTGATAAGTTGGAACGATGTCGTTTTGAAGTGCTTTCTCGCGAATGCTTTTGTTGGTTCCTGCTGATTTTATTGAAGAGAAAGAGTTGGTACCTGCTGAGCATTTCTTGTAGTTTGAGCTCGGTTTTTAGTAGTTAATGCCTGCGTAGAAGTGTAGGATCGATGTATGCTTCTGGCCGTAGGATTAGCGTGATTTTGTAGCAGAATTGAGCTAAGATGTTAGCTATGTTGTAACAGATTTCAGCTTCCAGGAAGTTTCCTGCTGCGTGATTTGAGCCAGGAGGAATCTGTTAGGTAAATTGAAGAGGAAATGTACGATTGAGCGGTCCCTTAGCAGTTGAGCGTGAACATGTCTATTTTCGGTGTTGTGAATTGCTGTTATGTGGCTTACGTGAACATAGATGATTGAATTCTGTTCTGTTTCACGTATTGTAAACTGTATGCATTGAGCATTGAAATTGAATGACATTCATTGCATACATCTTGAGCCTGAATTGATAAATTGAATTGATTACCTGATTGGGTGCCACGTTGTGACTGGCCGACTGTTGAGTCGTGTCCGAGAAGTCCAACGCTATCGTTGGAGCGGTGACTACCGGATGCGAGTGTCTACCGCCCGAGCTGTGATGGGCTGACGGGCCCCGACGATCACGGACCGATGATTTCCACCGGCTGATTGGCTGTGTGTGGTATAGAGGCTTGATTTGAGTTGCCAGTTGGTAGACTGGTCTAGCTATCCGATTTCTTGATAGCCCTCATGCATTCATAGCATTGATTTATAGCATGTTGCATGTTTATCTGCTTTGATAGCTCTTCGTACTGAGGCTTGACCTCGTACTTGTTTCCTGCTTTTGTTTTGTTTGGGTCTGTGTTGCCCATTTGCAGGAGCACTAGGTAATCAAGCTGGACCGAGTGGAAGTTCAGCTGGTCGATCCCCGCGTCCCTGAGTCCCAGTTTATATATGATAAGTATTGAACCGAGGGATGCCCCGTGTTATCATGTATTGGGGATTTTTATTTGGTTGAAATACTTGTTGTGTTGGAGTTTGAGTCAACTCGTATTTTATTATCGCTACTTTGAATGTATGATTTGAAGTTCAGGCCTATTGTATTTCAAAAATTTTTAAGCCCTGATTTTAAGCTTCTGTGTTTATGCGCTTATTATATGTTAATTGTTAGTAATTAGCACGGGGCCTGACAAAAAGGGATAGAATCGTTAGAACATGCATCGTTGATTTAAGGTTTTGTGTAAATCAAAAAGGGAGAGATTGATGGATCTGTTTTGACAGATCCTGATTAAGTTTTGAATTACACAAAACCTTTTATTGTGTTTCTAACAATTCTACTTGAGTGTACAGATTCTAGCTATCGAAGAAGATGATGAACAGTCGAAGAATCTGTCCAGCCGATGGTTCAAGTTAAAGTTCAGCAGTTGGTTTGGTGAATTCATTTAGACGGCAGCTGGATTAGCAATGGAGACGTCCAAAGTTGAATCAGTTGTTCGTAATCTGGCGGAGGCCAATTCAGACCAGCAGATGTGATTATTGCTTAGAGAGCTTGAACCAGCTGGAGCGCTAACAAGAGCTGGTAACAACAGTGATGACGTCATCACATATAATGGAGATAGCTGTGAGCAGCAAGGATGACGTCATCACAATCAGCAGATGAGAAGAGAGTCGCAAGTTACTGTTGACGAAGCTATTGTCAGTTAATATTCACGAAGCTGTCGGCAGTTGCCATTCTAATTACTGCTGACGAATCTGTTAGCAGTCGCGATTCTTATTACTGTTGACGAATCTGTTAGCAGTCGAGATTATAAGTACTGTTGACAAATCTGTTGATAGTCGCTATTCAAGAAGCTGTTGACAGCTGATGAGCAATGTTGAACAAGAAGCTGACAACAGCAAACGTAACAGTGAAGAAAGCTGGATCAGCGATGATGACATCAGCAGTGATGTCATCACAACCAGCAGGTAGCTTGTACATCCAAACGCAAGAGAGAAGCGACGTCGTAGAGGAGGAAATCCAGTCGCAAGCTACTGTTCACCAGCAGTTGGTACTTGGAGATAGCGATAGCAAAATGATGTCGTTTACATAAGTTGATATGACAGCGTTTTGCCTTCGCGCTAAACATTCAACAGATGGCTACAGTGGAATGGGTTCAGCAGAAGCGCAAAGACAAAGATTCAGCAGATGCTCTTTGCGTTGATAACCAGTAGTCGCAAGATATCAGCAGGTAGCTACAGTATATCCAGACGAGAGCTTCAGCGTTATATTCAACCAGTCTAGATGCATAGCAAACGATGTCGTTTGAATAAGTTGATACGACATCGTTTGATCTAACCAGCTGGACATCCAGTCGCAAGCTCTATGCATCCAGTCGCAAGCTTTGCGTATCCAGTCGACATGGAATCCAGTCGCAAGAAAGCAGATGTAGTGGGGAGTTACAATCCAGACACAAGATTCCAGTCGCAGTATTTGAAGATTCAGCAGAAGCGCAAAGCAGCAGTAGACTTGAATCAGCAGCGAAGCAGTTGACGATTTACGAGAGCTGGATGTCAACTGCTGAGCGTAATTCAAATGGCGAAAACGACAAGACGCAATCAACGCTCAAGATGGAAAGAATCAATGGCTGAAATAGAGTCGTGCATATTGCCTCAATTCAAGGGAACAAGATTTGTACTATTCTGGGAAATAGTACAATTTACAGAGGAGCGTTGCATTGAAATGGAAAGACGACAATTTGGCCTTGACAAGCGCAGAACCAACAACGAAAGGGAAGAACACAGAAGAAGATGAAGCAGTCGACAATCATTCTTGAGAGGAGCTTATTGTGTCGACTGCTGAATCTTCATCAGCTCGTTTAGGAGTTTCCCTAGTGTGTGAGAAAAACAGAGAGTTGAGCGTTTCATTGTATCAATCTCACACACAGAGATTCATTCACATCCTTTGGTGAATGAATCTCAAAATGTTTCAAACAGTCCCGTCCAAGCACGATGACGTTAAACTCATGTGTATGTAGTTAGTCACACAGTTGCGGCTGATGTGCATTTGTGGAGTCTAGGAGTTCTCACAGCTGCTGGTTGTGGGATTGGGTCTGTACACGAGTTGTAAGATCAAATCTTCTAGTGGATCCTTCCGAGGTGGAAGAAGGGGAGATGTAGGACATTGAGGTCCGAACTTCCAGAAACAAATATGTTGTGTATCGTATATCTTTTATTCATTCAGCACTCTTATTTACTTTAGCATCTTAGCATCGCATAACACTGCACGCACTTACTTTCAGCACGCACGCATAATAGTTCAGCACTTACTTTGATTCAGCATCGTATACAGTTAGCACACAAGCACTTGTAAGTCTCGAACAGATTTATGTTGTACATAAATCTGTTTGAGTTGTTTTAAAATATAGGATTCAGTTCTGGTATTTTCCGCATAATTTTTAAATCATATCAGATCTGTCTCTGGTGCTCTTCTGGTGAGTTTTTATGTGTTCAAGAACAAGAGGTATTGCACCTCAAGTGTTGTAGCAGCGCGCAAAATTTTCTAAAGCCTTTTAACAAGCACGGCTGCTGAACCCATTTTACTGTAGCCATCTGCTGAATGTTTAGCGCGAAGGCAAAACGCTGTCGTATCAACTTATGTAAACGACATCGTTTTGCTATCGCTATCTCCAAGTACCAACTGCTGGTGAACATTAGCTTGCGACTGGATTTCCTCCTCTACGACGTCGCTTCTCTCTTGCGTCTGGATGTACAAGCTACCTGCTTGTTGTGATGACATCACTGCTGATGTCATCATCGCTGATCCAGCTTTCTCTTTGCTTCAACGCCTGCTTGCACAACAGCTGATCTCTCTTCATCTGCTGAACTCTAACCATCTGCTGATTTATATGCGCTTGCGCTACTGCTGGTCTTTCTTCATCTGCTGATTCTTTAGCACAACGTCGCTTTCTTCACTGTTACGTTTGCTGTTGTCAGCTTCTTGTTCAACATTGCTCATCAGCTGTCAACAGCTTCTTGAATAGCGACTGTCAACATATTTGTCAACAGTACTTATAATCTCGACTGCTAACAGATTCGTCAACAGTAATAAGAATCGTGACTGCTAACAGATTCGTCAGCAGTAATATGAATGGCAACTGCCGACAGCTTTGTGAATAGTAACTGACAACAGCTTCGTCAACAGTAACTTGCGACTCTCTTCTCATCTGCTGATTGTGATGACGTCATCCTTGCTGCTCACAGCTATCTCCATTATATGTGATGACGTCATCACTGCTGTTACCAGCTCTTGTTAGCGCTCCAGCTGGTTCAAGCTCTCTAAGCAATAATCACATCTGCTGGTCTGAATTGGCCTCCGCCAGATTACGAACAACTGATTCAACTTGATAGCTAGAATCTGTACACTCAAGTAGAATTGTTAGAAACACAATAACAGGTTTTGTGTATCAAAACTTAATCAGGATCTGTCAAAACAGATCCATCAGGTTTGAATAATAATTGTAGTTCTGAGATATAAGGAGATATGGTGGAATTTAAACTTTATATTTGAAACTAATTGTGTGAATATAAAATTCTTCCTACTATTGTAAAACTAGTCGGAATTCTTTATATCATTACTTAGTATACTTGTTTCGTAAAAAAGTCCTTAATCCATATTATAACTCGCCCAATTTGCAATTAGAGGAGCATGATTGGGATGTTATTAGTAATTGTACTGGTTTGTTATAAATATTTGAAGATGCAACTGAAAGATTTTCCGGTATCAGCTACCCTACTACTCCATTTTTCCTTCCTCTTTTTTCCAACATGTTTTATAAGTTTATCGAATTTATAAATCTTTCAGTTTCATCTTCAAATATTTATAACAAAACCAGTATAATTACTCCATTTTTCCTTCCTCTTTTTTCCAATGTGTTTTATAAATTATCAAATTTATAAATTATCCATAGTTGAGCCAATTTGTGGAAAACATGGAACTAAAATCTAGAAAATATGGGGAGAAAATCTCAACTATTCATTGTTTATCAACAATACTAGATCCTAGCCAAAGTCAAAACTCATTGAATATATATTTTGAATATTGTGCTAAATTTTTGGAGACTACTTTAACTATCGAAAGACGTCAGTTTTTCGACAGGGAACGGAGGTACAACCAAGAGACTCCCGACAAGAAATCACCGGGATTAACTAGCTCAGAAATTTGGGCCGTCAAAAATTAAAGGGAAAGGCATCATCCTCCATCTCATCAAATAAGCTTCAATTTTACTCAATAGGAACTTTCAAATGGGGACAACTTCGACATATTACAATTATTGAATGAGAATTCCACACAACATGTCATCTTATCATCAATGATAAGAGACATATTCTTAACTCAATGCTCAATTGTTGCATCAAAGTCGGCCTTATCAACTGTGGCCGAATAATTGTCATAGATACAATTTATCTTCATAGTATCTTTCCATGTGGCTTTTACTACTAGATTGGTTTAATGGATTTGTAATAGAAAATTATGAAATAGAAGAACATTCTAAACATGTGTTTATCAATTTTGATGAGATTAATATGTTAATGAGTAGTATTTTTTGCAATTTAAGATGTAATTTGTTATAATTTGAATAATTTATAAATGAAAATTTTTTTCGATATTAATTAAAATTTTATTTTAATATATTTTATAACGAAACCACCCCAAGACTTGGAACAGGTCGAACAGGCCCAAAAACAGGTAAAAATGCGACAGGCAGAATTGGTTCCATCATCTTAAAATCAGAACCAAACCGGTCCCGACTTGCCCGCTCCGGAACCAGGACCAGTGACCCAATAAATGCCGATCCTTGTCTCAGTTCACCTATGTTTGATTGGAGATAACATTTTAGGTCAGTTATCACCAATTTTTCCTAACACCATGTTAGCTTAGTTCCAAGTCTCGGATGTTGATTTGTAGATTCCGCTTGTATATATGTATGTTATGGACTTGTTAAGCATTATGACGGAGTTTTGTCCTATCACCTCCTCTTCTTTTGTATTTAGTTACATATATGATGGAGGTAGAAATATGTCAAACCCCGCCACAGCAATAACGATATTTTCTTTGGAAAAGAACAAAGACCGATCTCAGCCTGTATAAACCTAAAATGGCTAAAATCACCCTTCATGTGCTCACCATGCACAAGTACAATCACCTTGGGTTACATTTCTTTTTGCAAAACATCAATTTCATTCTGAATGGAAACAGAACATAATGACAAATTTAAATATCGGAGGACACCTAATGAATGAGCCTGAAGACAAATACAGGGCTGTAAAATTCAGTCAAATTGCATTCAGTTTTCAGGGGTTGTATATAAATGTCGTCTCTGGGTTCCTCGTTCACACCAGTCTGGGTTGCATACTCCAAAGCCATCTCATAATCCACCTGAAGAAAAAGTATGTTAGCTAGTATGGCATAGCATAAGAGGCCACATGATTTGTTTTCGCAGCACAGTGAAAGAATTAACTGTAACATACAGTAAATGCAAGTTTGTTGTTGGAAAACTGCATCGTCTTTCCCACTAGATAGACAGACCAAAATTTGGGAGAAGGAAATGATGAAACTCTCACCTGTTCCACATGTTGAGTGAGCTTCTCCCGCAACATCTCTTCTGTTACTAACTTAGCTGAAACTTGTCTAAGTAATTCTGCATCCTTGTCATCGGAACGTCTCTTCTTTGAAGCATGAGAGCTAGACATTTCTTTTAAAATTTCATATATAGCACCAGTGGCATTGGGAATGTACCTGAAAATTGGTGGAAATATGACGTCAAAGTTCTCCTCATGTAGTTCTTATTGCAAAATAATGGGAGAGGAAGACTGACTTGCTCAAACTCCGTTTTCTCTCCTGCTGCTCACGAGCTTGAATTCTTTTAACTATTTTTAGATTTCAGCTGTGCACAGCATTGCTGAATAGCTGTCTGGAGAGGTAATAACTTTCAGTTACCAGATCTTCTCCTACATAGATAACTAAAAATCTGATATGTTCATACCTTTACAGCAGAAGCTATTTCATTAATATCATCACCAATGTACTCCTTTCCGGTTCCTTTGAAAGGAATCTTGGTGCTTACAATGCTAACAAAGACACCAATCTTATCTTGTGCTTGGTTGATCTTGTAAGTGTTCCAACTGAAAAATGGACATCAAATTTTAGAAAGTAGGCAACAAGCTTCTTATATAGTAATATACTAATATTTTTGCAACATGGCGTTAGAATGTTGTGATAGACATAAACAAGGTCTACCATCAACGAAACAAAGAATATATGGGTCCATCCAAAAAATTGTTTTACCAGGGAAAAGAACTAGGGAACTGGGGATAGCTGCACGTTGAAAATACTGGACACAACATTGACGTAACCAAAAATTTTCACAAATTTACAAAAAATTGATGAAACAGCGTGGCAGCACTCACTTGATTCTCTTTATAGCAGTTCTGGTGACAACATCAGCACCTTGCTCAAACAGAAGTGGAATTCGGTTAGCAAATCGGAAAATGTTGAGGCCCTAGAAGTTTACCGAAGATGTGAAACATAATGTCAGAATACAGCATAAGCTGCAGTATGAGAATCTTAAAAAAACATTGTTCAATTACTGTGACTAATACTATACGGATGACAACAGGGCTGGTTGGGGTTGGGTTTGGCTAATCGCAGGACCCACCTTGCCAAGAAAATTTTGTACCCGTATCCGCCACACTCCAAACCTGATAGGTTGACTATCTAAAAGATTTTATATCCAGCAAAAATGTTTGAAAAAGTAACATATTCATCAAAATTATATCCAAAAAAAATGACACTAGCAATAATTTAGAAACAAATAACAATAATATATGATTGTTTTTTAGAAAAAAAGGGGAAATATTGTGATTTAGACTAAAGATAATGACATTTGTTATTTAAATATAAAATAGATATAAATACATTTTTATTCATATTTATACCAGGGCGGATCTATTAAAAATATGTTATCTGCTCAGGACCCGGTTTTTGACCCGTTGACCGAGTTTAGACCCACCCGTTGACCAAGCCTGTCAATGTTCCTACTAAATATTGACTCTTCATCATAGAATTGTTACTGAAAATAGAAAACCCTGAACAAACAGACAGCTCCTCTACTAAGAATACTGACTGAAACTCGGAACTCAAAATGAATTGAAGGAGAACTAGAGCATGGCTTAGACTCACCTGTTTAACATCTTTTCCACCCAAACTAACTCCTGCCTCCACAATGAAAGGGTGGCCTTCAAACACTTGAGCGCTGCACGAGACATCTGATGGTCTTAATTCTCTTTTCTAATATAAAAAATCTGTTCTAAATAAGGAATAAGTCGTATGATGTCAGGAGGGATAATAGTTCACTGCACCTTCCTGAATAAGTTGCAACCATTTCTGGATGCAATTCCTTTACAATTCCCAAACGGAGATTGTATTCTCCAGCAGGACTGAGACACTGCAGACAACTCAAAGTTACCACAGCAAGTTAAATGATAGAGCAGCATGAATGAATTAATCAAGGATAAACTCCAAAATCCCATGACAATCGAAAATATACTGCAGAAGGAGTTATACTGAAAGAAATGATACAAGGGGAGAATACACCAATATAATAACTTACATCACAAGGGGAGAATACACCAATATAATAACTTACATCACCGCTGGGATCATCAAACTTCGCTTGACGGAACAACTGATGAATCCGAACAATTTGCTGTGAGGTCAGAGATTTAACCAGCATACCTGGGCCAAAATCAGGGCCCATTTCCCCTAAATGTGAAATACAATCTTTGACAGTTAACTACAAAAGGTACTGTACAAAGCACTCGCTAAAACTTCAAAGCCTGTGGCCATCTTCTAACTTCATACCATATGGCAAAATCATTCTAACATAGGGATTGAGATTAAATGACTCTAGTATTGTCTCAAATAATAATTAAACTTACCGATTAATCGCTCAGCATAGGACTTCCCAACATTCACAAATTCATGCTGAAGAAATTGCAAAAGTTTAGGCTTTGATGTTTCCGAAATAAGTCGTTTGATCAAAAGCAAATCTACTGCTGATGGATGATACTTGGTTTCAAGAGGAGCTGGAGGCATTATATCTGTCCTTCTAGCAAATCTAGCAGTGACATTTTTACTTCACAGAAGGCAAAAAAATCAGTCACCTTGTTAATAAAACAGAAGCAAATTCAAGAAACTGGTGATCAACAGAAAGAAAGGGCGTACTCTGGTACTTCTGACAAAAACTTAAAGAAAAACTCAGCATAAGGAGTGATGACAGCCATCTGTCGCATGTAATGGAGTATTTTGGACTGCAGATACAACCACAGAAAGCAATAAACAAAGTAACAGTACAGTCATAAGGAACTTGCTTCAGAGTTAAGCAGTTTCAAACAAAAACTTTCAAAATCTATAACTCGTAGCTAAAGGATACATACACGATATGTTGTCCAGTTCCCTTCAATGACTATTTGGATCTCAGCTCCATGCCACTTTTCCTTGTTCTCTTTTTTAGTATGTACATGTATGTGAGGAATGTTCCTATACATTAATAACTCAAGGACAATAATTTTTCATGGAATCTATGAATACAAAACCTAAAATTCAACGGGAAAAATTAGTAATACCTATTAATATCTATATCTAATCTGCAAAATGATGAGTAACTTTGCCCCTTCATTGACGAACAGATCTCAATAGGCAGTCCAGTACTCATTTTGGACCAAATAAGTGCCTGCATGTGTAAGAAAAAATAAAATATAATGTTTTGGTAGGATTATATTAGAATTTCTTCCGGTCAAGGGGAAGCCATAACAGGTATTCCAATACTCTAATTTCATAATTAATATGCTGTAATAGAATAAGATATGAACTTCATTCCTACGATTGGCGGAAACACAAGAAAAGAATTGAACAAATTTTGCTAATACCCAAATCACATTTAGTTAAAAAAATTTAAAACAAAAGGTTATTCTAAAGTTCTCTTATTATTTATAGTAACAATGGCTATTGTAATTATTATTATTGTTTCTGTTTAGTATAATCATTATTATATTATTGTTACTAACAATTTTTTAATATTACACAATAACCATTATTGTTCTATGTATTATAATTATAAAGTTATTGCTCTTATATAATTAATATTAAGGTTTTATTGTTATAAGTCTCATTAATATTAATTTATTAATTGTTGTTGTTGTTAAAGGATTATTAATATGATTTTTTAATTATTAATATTATATTTAAAAAAATAAATGATAACTATTTATTATTAAAAAATTGCAAAATAAAAATGGGATACTAGACATAAGTTGGGATTGAAGTAGCAATATAGGGGTGGAAAAAATCCAAAAAATCCCGACCCAACCCGAACCCCGACCCACTCCTGACCCGAAAAAATCCCTTCCCGAATTTTCGGGAAAATTCCCGACCCGATAAGTATCGGGAATGAGATCGGGTGTTTTTTGCTCTCTCGATTGGATTCCCGACCCGACCAGAAATATATTAAATTAATAAAAACTATTTTTTTAATATAAAAATAGAAATTTTTTCTACTATCTGTTAAAACAAATAATAAAAAAACATCATTTTTAATATTTTTTACTTGTATGTTATTCTTTTTGTATAAAAAAAAAATAGTTTCTACAATATATGATTTGTTTTAATAGAAATGCAATATTTTATTTAGTCATTGATATTCATGAAGAGGAATATAGTTAACTTATGAGTTGGATAAGTTGGTGCAACGCTACTTGATATTGTTTATGTTTATATAATGGTAAATTGGTGCTTTGTATATATTTTAGATTTTATTTATGTAAAGTATTCTTAAATAACATATGTTGGTTATAAGTACCCACGTGTACATGAAAAAGTATACATCTCCTCAAGTGCAAGCTCCAAAGAACTCCGGATGGAAGTTAAATCTTTGATGTTGTGGTTTAATGATACAATATCATACATTGTTTTTGTTTTGGATTTAATTGTTTAGTGGATTAACAAGAAATCGTATCACTTGTTTCAAGTATTAAAATTTTAATTTTCGATGCTCATATATCACCTCGCATGTGCTTGCACTTGTCCTTGTTCGGGATATCCCTTCCCGACCCTACGGGATCCCGAAAATACGGGTTCCCGAATATTCAAGTCCCGATACTTTCGGGTACGGGATCGGATTATAAATAGAATCCCAATTTTTTTCAGGATGGAATCGGTGAAGTGGTTATGAGACGGGACCCTACCCGATCCCACGCCTAAGTAGTATCCGTTCTTAATCCCTTAAGGACAATCATACAAAAGGGAACCCAAACATTACAAATGATGTGAGTAATGCTGAGGGATGTGTTAATAATAAATTCACTCACATAAATGAGCAAACAATGGAACCTACCATCTTGGCACCAAGTCCGAACTTCCCGCGTGTCTGTTTTAAACCATATTTAGTGCCAGATAAAACTGCAAAAATGCTACTCAAGATCAATGTAAAGGAAAAAAACGAGAAGAAGCAATTTTTACTGGGTTGCGTCTAACTTCAAGCAACTGCAGTATCATGTCAAATTACTATTAAGCAATACAGTTGCTCACTAAATCTCATTAAAATAATAATAACTGTCACAATGAGATTCAACACCTCGTCCAAACATATTTGGAATATCATCATGAGGCATTCCTCTTCCGTTATCCTACAATAAAGAAAATATAAAATCAGAAAATTATTTATAAAGAGAATTGTGTCCTACTAACAGAGCTGGTTTGTACCTTACATGAAACTCTGTAATATGATGCCTCACGACTTTTTATGGATTTTGCAGCAACAGGCGCCTTGGCTTTCTTCCCAAGAGAAGCATTCTTTGCCTGGATCTCTTGCAGACGTGCTTCCTTGGCAAGCCTTTTCTATTAGATAATAAAAACATTAGACAACTATGACCACCAACATTTGCGCTCATATCCATAGACACTTGATAATATGGAATTGAAACATGCGGCAGCAGAGAACTGGCTGTAGTAGACACACACCTCACGGGCCTTTTCTGTCTCAAAATCATCATATAGCTCTTCATCAACACGTCCATGCTCCGCTAAACCAATCATAGAATTGAACTTTCTTTTCTCAATCTCTTCTCTAGAATGATGAAGCAATTAAACTCTAGCAACAGCCACAAATTCAAATCAAGATCTATCAAGAATTACTTGTAATCACACTTACATTGTTATCTCTATGACAGGAAGCTCAGCAATTGATTCAGCTGAATCAAGTGCATTTTCAACAAGTTCTCTTACAGTAGTGTATAAGCATTTTCCTGGCTGTGAACAAGTATATATAAAGAATGGAAAACTCAAACTACCGAAGTGAAGAATTTAACATCTACCAAGAAATCATTTTCGGTTAGGTAGATTATGTTCATGCATTTTCAATGATTTTGTTGGTATACAGATCAAACATTGTTCACATCTTTTGTATTTCATATTTAACAGGAATAGTTTCTTTGTGATAACTTATGACAAAGAAATTATGGTTCGAGCTTTTCAAGCACGTATCATCGGCCAGCGAAATTAAAACGGAAGATTCAAAACAATTATTCAAGTGCAATCCTCGACAGAATTAGAATATATAAATATTGATCCCAATCATAAACCTCACATTGTCAAACCCAGCAATATTCTTGTTATCTGCAAAAAACTCAGCCGGCGATTCTGCAAAAATTCGCCAACAAAAACCACACAACAATAAAAGTTGAGAAACTAAAAACAGAAAATCCACCCAGAAGTCTCTAATCAAACATAAACACTAGCGCCATCGAAATAGAAGCTTATGCGCGAACAAACTTTGCTTGAGAACTTGTTCGGCGGCCCCTTTGGGCTTTCTGGGCGTTTTCCCTTTAGACTTTTTCGTCTCCGCCGGGCTCTCACAACTGCTTCCTGGGGTCTCCATTTTCGATTTACAAGAGTAATCAGAAAGCTGGGAAACACTTGACGACCATTAAATGCCTCTTTTCCCGCGCTATTCACCCTTTCTTGAAGCCCTAAATCCCCAAAAAATAACGTGTTAAGCTGAAAAAAATTCCCCAAAAAGCATTTTAATGATTAAAAACAAATCGCTCTTCTAATGTTTTTAGAGGAATTTTTATATAAAGATTTGTGTTAGCATATAGAGAAACAGGGCAGGGCCCTCCATCTAATAAAAAAGTGTCTAAATGAGTAATTTTCTAAAACAAAAGGTTCCATGATGTGTGCCAATGCATCAAATTGGACAGTCTGTTTTTGCCGCACATCACTTTCAACTCATGGTTATTATCTCAATGCATCAAAGGAATATGGGGACTCCCGATTTCCATCTGGATGAATCCATGTTTTCATTTTACTCAAAATATGTTCCTGCAGACTTCAGGAAGTAACTGGGCTGATTGACTGTAAACCCTCATTGGACCTTCATAACTCGTAAGTTCTTTTGTTTACCAAAAGCAACGACCACACCGACATCACAAGAAGTTGGATAATTTTGTTTCTTGAGCTATGTAATAGTTTTTTATGATTGTGTTTTGGACATCATATCTCTGTCTTAAATCTAGACCTGGCCACGGTTCGGGTCGAACCCGGACCCGAACCGGAACCGGCCCGTGGTCAACGGGCCGGTTAACCGGGTCAACGGGTTTCGACCCGGACCCGGACCGGAACCGGCCAAAAACGGGCCGGTTCCGGTTTATGATTTGGCCGACCCGACGACCCGCCGGGTCAACCCGGAACCGGCCCGGCGGTTCCACAATTTTATAAAAAAAAAAAAAAAATTGAAATTTGCTTGTAACGGTAGACCCGTCGGTCCGGGCCGGGTTGGACCCGGCGGGCCGACCGTTACAAAAAAAAAAAAAAAAAAAAAAAGAAAAAAGCATAACGGCCGACCCGGTGGCCCCAACCGACGGGCCAAACCGGGCCGACCCGCCCGGTCTACCGTTGG
>KQ991101.1:30462-41126 GCA_001598015.1 Dorcoceras hygrometricum | reverse complement strand
GTCAAAGTGAGACGCCTATCATGTAGAGTCTCAATGACGTTTCGAGTCGTGAGGACTAATCAGTACAACCAAGACTTCGGACTTATCCACTCGACAAATGGTAACCACTTGGAAAGTCCGAAGGAGGGTAGTTCGATAGATCACCAGGTCACTATCTATCTGCATGCTCAGAACATCACAATGTTCCCTTCCCAAGTGAGTCGGCAAATGGGTCAAAGTGAGACGCCTATCATGTAGAGTCTCAATGACGTTTCGAGTCGTGAGGACTAATCAGTACAACCAAGACTTCGGACTTATCCACTCGACAAATGGTAACCACTTGGAAAGTCCGAAGGAGGGTAGTTCGATAGATCACCAGGTCACTATCTATCTGCATGCTCAGAACATCACAATGTTCCCTACCAATGAAACATGGTACTTCGCATCGCAGATACTATTATCGAACTCGGGCGGCCTTATCCTCATTTTGACGGCCCAATCGACTAGGAACATGTTCAGAATACACAGCGACTATTAGATGTGTTTCATGATAGCCGTCATACCCCCTATCACATCTAACATACGCTTTAGTGCATTCTAGGTCTTTACTCAACGCAATTTTAAATCATTACACACATAATGAAAGTAAAGAACGCCATATAAATAAATGCGAATATCATATATAAAGATTGTTTCATACAAGAGTCTATAAACCCACACGCCACAAGTTGGCTAGTTGGGCATCTACTCTAACAGTTTTGCGGGTTGATTGTGCGACCTAGATAAAGTACTTTAGTGAGAATTGACATTGCAGAACATGTAAGCTGGAATAGCTTTGCGAGGTACATTATCTTTTGAGCTGGACTGCTTCGTTGTAATATAATCAAGTTTCTACCGTGAGCTATTTCAGGACAATAGCTTAGAGGCTAACAACTTTGGGATCTTACGGTATAAGAGTAAGCTGGTAAGAGCTAGAGCATAAGCTGTTGCAACTTGGGGATGTTCTCGGGCCCTGAGCTGAGTGACCAGATAGGTACTATGCTAAGCTGAATATGTCGGGCTAGTCTGGATACGTAATCTGATTTGAGTAGTGAGAGCTTAATCACATATGAGAACTGATTCGAGGAAGCTTAGTTAACCATCACAAGTTGCTGTATACCGCAAACTAAGAGCCTTACAAATTGATTGAAAGGATTGAAGCTGAAAGGAACATCCTAAGCTGAATCTGAGTCTGCTAAGCTGAGCAGTAAGGGGCATGGCTCATACTGATGGGCGATCTGATATACCCATGCGCGAGCTGTTTCGAGTACCTGAACTGATCTATGTGACGCGAGAGTTGAGCAGTACGTGAGAGCTGATCTGGGCGCAAGATCTATTTACAAGCGTGAATACTGAGAGATAAACTATGTGTGCAGAATTGCATAAACAGCCTAAGCTGACCTGAAAGTACTGTAGCTCAGATCTGAAAGATATAAAGATATAGATATCTGCCCACAGACCAACACGTAATCATCCTTATCCTTTACAAATACCCAGGTATCCTTATTGTGACGCCCAAACCCATGGGAATCAACGGCTTGGGGTAATTGGAAAATTGAAAGGAATAGAAGGACTAAATGCGAAATATTGTAAGCTGTATTCCCTTATAAAAACTGGTACACAAACATATGGCGCCAAACGTAAAATAGCAGAAAAAGCTTTGGAATAAAAGAACTTCAGATTTCGATTACAAAATGAGATATTACAACTATTGGAACTCTATATGAATTCGATATTGTTGTAATGGACCTTAATACAGCTTTAGACAAAGATAAAAAACAACAACAGCTCTGGCTTCACGGAAACGCTGCCTTTGATAAACACAAACAACCCCAAATCTGGTTCAGCTCGCGCCACCCGCCTGCCCTGAGCTACCTCACCTGCATCAGGAAAACTAGTGAGCCAAGGGGCTCAACAAGTAAAACTGAGAATAACAAGGATCATATAATGCAGGCATAACTGATCTTAATACATAATTTAAAGGAAGTCATCTGAACTGAAATCTTGCTAAAGAAAAAAGATCACAAGCGTAAAGAACAGCTTTGGCTAAAGAAAACAGATCATAAGCGTAAAGAACAGCTTTGGCTAAAGAAAATAGCTTACGAATAGGAAAAACAGATCTGGTTCTATGAAAACAGCTTACGTGTAGTAAAACAGATTTGGTTCTAAGAAAACAGCTTACGCGTAATAAAATAGTAACATAAGCTTCGGAGGAAGGATTTCAGCATGGAAGGTCACTCACCTTTGAGAAACCCAATCAGTTTAGCAACGAATCACGCAGTCTGGTCAAGGAAAATAGGCCAGATCTGCTTAGAAACGAAGGTACTGCACTAGCTCTGACAGTCCCTAAACAAACTAGCTCAGCTTATCAAATCGGAACATAGTCCCGATCAAACCAGCGTCGCCTATCTGTTCAGAGTCAATGTCCAGAACCTTTACAGCACACGGAAAAACAAGAACTTCTCTTTGATTATCTTATCTGGAATATGTACAACTCAGTATTTGAAAACACAACTGCTTGCTAAAAGATAACTGGTGAGTTTCCTCAAAACTAAACATCAAAGCAGTGAATCCATAGCTTATACATAAACATGAACAAACTGAACTGAACTGAAACATGCATCAGACAAGCACTCAATAGAAAACAACGAAACAATATATGTTTTCCAGATGCAGCAAGAATCAAGTTTACTTGCCTAAACTAAGAATCGCAACGAACAGATGACCTTGGATGGAAATCTTCTCATGCACACTCTGCGAGCTTATGTTTAAAAGAGAATGAAAGATTTTCTTGCAAACAAAATGAGCTCTAGAACTCACGTACAATCATATATGGGAGTATGATTTGTAGTAGGTGAAAGGTACAATGATTAGGCATGGGTTACCATACCAAATCCTTGCAAATTTGCTAAAAGCTCCCTACTACTATTTTAATTTGTAAACTTGCTACTCCATTTTAACAAAACTCCCATCCAAAAGAATTTTATTTAAAAGAAAAACTGCTCCAGCTCGGGATTGTTCTTGGGGCGAAATCCTTCAAGAAACCATCTGGGCCGTGATTCTAAGCTGGAAGAAAAAGAAATCAGCTTATGTGAGGATCTCTGCTCACAATTAATCTTCTAATCTCATCTTATGGATGTTTAGTTAGCATCTAATTTAACCTTCAAATTTAAGTGATGAAATCTGGAAACCCATTTTTTTTTTAATAGTTGGTCCCATCAGCTGGTCTTAGGAAACAATACCGGACTACGTTTGTGTTTCAAAAGCTATTTATTTATAACAGAACAAACCAGTACAAATAGCTATTACACGTGATGTCTACTAATACAAAAGCTGACCAGCAGCAGTAAAACCAGGTTCCATCTTATCGCTAACTATATCAATGCTATGCTAACTGCTGAACTCTAACCATTCTTCTTCATTGTTGCGTTTCGTTTAGTTTAGCTCCCACTACTCATGCCCCATCTCAGTTCAGCTCTCGTCTACCTGTTGTCATGCACACACACAAAACAAAACAACAGCCAGATAAACTCCGGTGAGAATCATCTCAGTATAATCAGCAGGCATGAATAATAGCAATAAAATGCATAACAGTTCATCAATCTGTAAACCAAATGCAATGTAAT
Organism: Dorcoceras hygrometricum; assembly: GCA_001598015.1. NCBI lineage: Eukaryota > Viridiplantae > Streptophyta > Magnoliopsida > Lamiales > Gesneriaceae > Dorcoceras > Dorcoceras hygrometricum. The sequence goes on along the minus strand of KQ991101.1, from coordinate 37,482 downwards.
GAAATGATTCTAGTTCTCTTCTTCGATCTCAGAATTGATTCCATTTCAGTTGCTGCGGTAGTTCTAAGCATAGGCTAGAACTGTACTTATAACATCTATCGAAACCATCTCCGGCTTCGAAAATCAGGCCAACTCAGTCCTGGGCATTAGAATCAATTCAATTCTCTCCAATATGCAATATCATGCAAATATAAAAGATCCACTACCTGTGATGGATCGAAACATACACAATTCAAGTTCTAAATCAAGAACAGTAATCAAACATGTATGTGATTTCAGCGGGATAACTCAAGAAACTCATTCTTGAGTAATCTAATCCCTGACTCTACTGCCAAATTATACCTTCGTTAATCTCTGTGTTCAAAGTACTTCGCTTAAACTCTGTTTCAACACTTCCTGAGGACGTCACAGAATCAAAGTCCGATATCTGTAATCAAGATGTTCTCAGTATTTTGAATTCAATATTATTTATAGACAACGGTCTCTGCTTTTCTGCAGCATTTCCAACGTGTTCAATTCGAATTCCACGTGTCATGCTGAGTATTCAAACAGGATATACTCCCACCACTTCGAAGGTAGATAATGATAAACAGATTCTTCAACTGTTGTTTATCTTCCTCAGTCGCTGTTCGAAATAATCATCATTCGTTGGTATACAGCAGGAGCAACAATCAGCCGTAGTAGCAACCAGTCGCAACAAGAATCCAGTCGCAACAATTCGAAACTCAAAACGATGTCGTTACCATTAATTCCAACGACGTCGTAACGTATCATCAGCTGGTATCACCTCTAATTAAAAGAAACCAGCAGCTGGTCGCTCTTCTATACCAACGACTGATCCTGTTAAGTCATCCAAAACGATATCGTATCGAGAGTTCCTGTTCCATAATCGAAACGGTGTCGCATTGTTCCCTCGACAGAGTAACCAGCAGATACAACAAACCATCAACTAATTTCCGACCCCTCAACTGGTCTCTAATTCATGCAAAACGACATCGTATCGAGGTTCCTGTTCATAAGTCAAAACGATGTCGCATTGCTCTCTCGGCTGGACTCCAAATTGCTCGATTGGTTCGTGTTTAACCTCAAAATGACGACGTCGCACCTACGTCATCAAAACCAGTCGACACATCAATAAACCAACAGATAGACAAAGAACTCTTGCTGCTGGTTCCCACGTGCGTAATAGTAACCAACACGTGGCGCTACCTCGTTGATCCTTGTATTCGCGCGTCTGCTTCCAGCTGCGACCAACACTAGCGCTTCGACTGAATTTTAAAAATTTCAACCAGTCGCAAGCTACAGTAGTGTTGCCCTGCTGCTGAACGATTTTATCAAATCGCTTCGTCTGGTTTCCACACTTAGCGCAATTCAACGATACTCAGTTCCTTAATCACTCAACACTTCCAGAAGAAATCCGAGCTCATAATCAAGCTTCATCAAAATCTATTATTTGACAATCTTAAATGTCGGACTTACTAATTCTCTTCTTAATTATTTCGATCAGCAGTCGCTATATGTACATGGAATATAAGGAGAAAATTGATTCTGAATAAGAGCTAACCTCATTGGAAGAGATATGGGAATCGTTGTTTCATATCATCTTCCACTTCCCATGTTGCTTCTTCAACGCCATGTCGATTCCATTGAATCTTCACAATGGAATAACCTTCGTTCGAAGTTGCTTTTCTTTCCGATCAAGAATCTGAATTGGTTGTTCAAAATAACTCAGAGTTTCATCCAACTCAGCTTCTTCAGCAGGAATAATATGAGAAGCATCCGGCATATACTTTCTCAGCATAGATACATGAAAAACATCATGTATACCCGAGAGATGGAGGTAATGCCAGTCGATAAGCAAGATCACCTATCTTTTCCAGAATTTCATAAGGCCCAATGAATCGTGGAGACAATTTTCCTCGTTTGCCAAATCATATCGTGCCTCTAAAAGGAGAAATTTTCAAAAATACTTTGTCCCCTGTTTCAAAACGCAAAGGTCTACGTCTGGTATTGACATATTTTGTTTGTCTATGCTGTGCTGTTCTCATTTTCTGCTGAATGAATTTCACTTTTTCAGTCATTTCTCTAATCAAGTCTGGTCCCAATTCAGGTACCTCTGATATATCATCCCAATACAATGGTGAACGACACTTTCTTCCATACAACGCTTCAAACGGAGCCATTTCTATACTGGTTTGGTAGCTGTTGTTGTATGAAAATTCTACCAGTGGTAATGAATCTTGCCACGAAATACTAAAATCCAATACTACTGCTCTAAGCATATCCTCAAGTGTCTGAATTGTTCTTTCAGATTTCCCATCAGTTTGAGGATGGTACGCAGTGCTTAGATGTAGTTTTGTACCCAGCGCTTGTTGTAAACTACTCCAAAAATGAGAAGTAAATCTGGGATCTCTATCAGAGACAATCGATTTTGGTATTCCATGCAGTCTTATCACTTCTTTAACATAAAGGTCTGCCATTTGATCATGTCGGTAGGTCATTCGATAGGAAATAAAACACGCAGATTTTGTCAACCTATTGATAATCACCCAAATGGCATCACAACCTCGGGATGATTTTGGTAATTTCGTTACAAAGTCCATGGAAATGTGATCCCATTTCCATTCAGGAACTGATAGACTCTGTAATAAACCAGCGGGTTTCTTTCTTTCCGCTTTCACCTGCTGGAAATTCAAACACTTGGAAACAAATTCAGCCACATCAGACTTCATTTGTTTCCACCAATAGTGTTTCTTCAAATCATTATACATCTTCCTGCCACCAGGATGAATGCTGAATTTACTTTGATGGGCTTCACTCAAAATCTGGTTTTTCAATTCCATGACCTCTGGAACACAAGTATGCTGTTCACATACAACACATCTTCGGGATGAATGCTGAATTTACTTTGATGGGCTTCACTCAAAATCTGGTTTTTCAATTCCATGACCTCTGGAACAACAAGTATGCTGTTCACATACAACACATCTTCGTTGTTTATACGATACTCAGATTGGTGTCCCGATTTTATCATTTCAACAGATCTTTGGATATTCAAATCTCTCTTCTGTGCCTCTTTAATTCGAACTAACAATTCGGGTTCAGCGCTGAGAGCACCAATTCTCATTGGTTTTCTCTCTGTTTCAAATAAATACCCAGAAATGCAGCAATTTTCTATCAATTTAGACACTCCGATCGTAGTCAAAGATAAAGCACAAATTTTCCTACTCAGAGCATTAGCTGCTGCATTCGATTTCCCTGGATAATACTTGATATCACAATCAAAATCTTTCAATAAATCCAGCCATCTTCGTTGTCTCATATTTAATTCAGACTGCGAAAATAAATACTTCAAACTCTTATGATCAGAGAAGATTTCGAATTTCTCACCATAAAGATAATGTCTCCAGATTTTCAATGCAAATACGATGGCTGCCAATTCAAGATCATGAATTGGATATCGAATTTCATGCGGTTTTAACTGTCTTGAGGCGTATGCAATCACATGACCTCGCTGCATCAATACACATCCCAATCCTTGGTGAGATGCATCACAATACACGACAAATCCACCAGTACCCAAAGGAATTGTTAACACTGGTGCGGTAGTTAATCTCTTTTTCAATTCAAGAAAACTGGTTTCACAATCCTCTGACCAGACAAATGGTGCATTTTTCTGTGTCAAATGAGTTATAGGCTTTGCAATCTTCGAAAAATCCTGGATAAATCGACGATAATACCCTGCAAGACCCATAAAACTTCGGATTTCTGGCACAGATTTCGGTCTAGGCCAATTGATCACTGCCTCTGTCTTACTAGGATCAACTGAAATGCCATCTCCAGAGATAATATGCCCAAGAAAAACTACTTTTTGTAACCAAAATTCACATTTCGACAATTTAGCATACAATATCTCATCTCTCAAAGTCTGCAAAACTGTTCGAAGATGGCTCGCATGATCACTCAAATTCTTCGAATAGATTAGAATATCATCAATAAATACAATCACGAAATCATCAAGATATCTTTGGAAGACTCGGTTCATTAGACTCATGAACACTGCTGGTGCGTTAGTCAGTCCAAAAGGCATAACCACGAACTCATAGTGATCGTATCTTGTTCAAAAAGCAGTCTTCGATATGTCTTCATCTCTTACTCGCAATTGATGATATCCGGATCTCAAATCGATCTTTGAATACACTGTCGATCCCTGCAACTGATCAAATAAATCATCTATTCGTGGCAAAGGATATTTATTCTTTACCGTTGCCTTGTTCAGTTGCCGGTATTCAATACATAACCTCATTGATCCGTCTTTCTTGCGCACAAATAATACTGGAGCACCCCAAGGAGAAACACTTGGTCTAATGTATCCCTTAGTAAGAAGATCCTCCAGCTGTTTTGAATACACTGTCGATCCCTGCAACTGATCAAATAAATCATCTATTCGTGGCAAAGGATATTTATTCTTTACCGTTGCCTTGTTCAGTTGCCGGTATTCAATACATAACCTCATTGATCCATCTTTCTTGCGCACAAATAATACTGGAGCACCCCAAGGAGAAACACTTGGTCTAATGTATCCCTTAGTAAGAAGATCCTCCAGCTGTTCTTTCAATTCCTTCAATTAAATTGGTGCCATTCGGTATGGTGCTTTTGATATTGGTTGTGTACCTGGCATCAATTCAATGCTGAAGTCTACCTCTCGATATGGAGGTAATCCCGGGATCTCATCAGGAAAAACATCAGCAAAATCGCAGACCACTGGTATATCAACCAGCTTCGGGCTAGTTCTCTTCGTATCTATTGCATAAATCAGGAATCCCTCCCCTCCTTTCTGCAATAGATTATTCATGGTAATAGCAGAGACCAAAGGAATTCTGGCTCGTGATCCCTTACCATAGAATTTCCATTCATCAGCGTTCTCTGGTTTGAATCGAACCATCTTCTGAAAACAATATACTGTTGCTTTATACTTGGTTAACATATCGATACCCACGATACAATCAAAATCAGATAACCCGAGCACAACACAATCGATTTCAATTGCGTGACCCTCAAACTGTAACACACAATTTCTAAGAGCAGTGAGCGATAACAGTCCCTTCCCCAGAGGTGAAGAAACCGATACTATTTAGGCTAAGGGTTCAGCAGACAACTTATGTGATACAACAAAATTTTCAGAGATAAAGGTGTGTGATGCACCAATATCAATTAATACATAGGCTGGAAATTTGCACAAATAGCAGTTACCTGCAATAACATCGTCTGGGGCTGCCTGTGCTTGCTCCTCGGTTAATGCAACCACTCTTGCTTGTTGTTTAGGAGGTTGGCTCACTGTCTGGATTCCTCCTTGTCTACTCTGTTGTGGATTTTGGGGTTGATACGAATGTACAGAGGAAGCTTGCCTTTCTGGTATTGGCATTGTTCTTGCTGCTTCTGAATTCTGGAAATTCCTAAAATTACGTTGAGGACATATTCTCGCGAAATGTCCCAGTTGATTGCAAATACGGCAAAGGCCAGACACTCCTCGACATTGTTCTGTAGCATGTCTGCCTCCACACTTGGTACAGTAATCTCCAGATTTCTGTCCAGCTCCCATTTGTTTGAATTCACTTGAACTGGAGGAGCTACTGGTACCTGAACGTTTAAATTGTTTTCCTTTTCCTTTAAAGAACTTTGTCTTTCCACTACTGCTGCTTCCAGCCTCAAATCGAGGGGGTGGTGGAATCTGTGGGTTCTCTTGTGCTGCTTTGGCTGCTGCTGGCACAAATTGGGCTCTTCGCTGCCTTAGCAATCCAGCTTCTGCTCCCTTTGCTCGATTCAACGCATCAGCAAAAGTATTTGGTCTTCCAGTGTTCACCAAAGTAAACACGTAAGGATTCAAGCCATTGATAAACTGATCAGCTTGTGCTTCATCACTTATGGCAACATGTGGAGCAAATTTCAGTAAACTTGTGAACTTGGCAACATATTCCTCTATATTCAACTGCCCTTGTCGCAAGTTTGCAAATTCCGCTCCTTTGTCTTCCTATAAGAAACTGGGAAGAATCGTTGGTAGAAAGCTGTTTGAAATACTGCCCAAGTAATCACAGTACCCTGATTTTCAAGCGCTTTCTTTGTTGTCACCCACCAACTTTTACCAATACCATGCAACTGGTGTATAATCAGTTTCACCCGGCGATCATCGGTGTAATCAAGTGCCTCAAATAACTGTTCAATATCTTCTAGCCAATTCTCACAATCAATAGCACTTTCTGTTCCTGTCAAAGTCGGTGGTTTAAACGACTGGAATCGTTTTAACAAAGTTTCCATCGGAGTAGCAGCAGCATTCAATACATCAGTCGATGTACTACCCTGCTCTATCTGTCTGTTAGTGGTTCTTCGAGGAGGCATATCTATAAATCAAACAGACTTGTTTATCATTCCTCATCAGTCAATAACAAGTCAATCTCAATCCCTCCTCTGATTAGCATACATGAATGTACTGCTGCTCAAGAGATCGAGTTCTGATTCATACTTCACTCAATACATGCTATTCATCACTTCAAAGCATGTAATTCTCATAACTCTTCGGTATATTCTTACCATATTCACAATAATCATGTGATATAAATTCAAAAGCGGTAAGACATATACCACACAAGCATGCAATTCATTTGTTTCTGTAATCTAATTAGTCAGGAAGAACTCGATCTACCCCACTCATCTAGTTCAATGATCTTAATAATTTAGTAGGGCTCTGATACCACCTGTTGTGAGGCTCTCTGCTCACAATTAATCCTCTAATCTCAATCAGTGGGTTATTAATTTAAACTAAACAAGTTTATTAAATCTAATCTAGTTCATGTATAAGATAATTAAATTTCTTTTTTCAACCAGCAGAAGCTTAAAGGGTTCAGCTTGTATCGTAAATATTATTCATTTATAAGAATACTTCATGGTCCACGGTGGTTACAAGCTAAGTTTACTAGTACACGCTTGATTCTTATATACAAAACCAGACTTGAGCAACCTAAG
>KQ991101.1:9498-29840 GCA_001598015.1 Dorcoceras hygrometricum | reverse complement strand
GTTCGATGCCATCAAGATTCGTATCCGATCTTGACATGAATATTCATCTATCGAAACCATCTCCGGCTTCGAAAATCAGGCCAACTCAGTCCTGGGCATGAGAATCAATTCAATTCTCTCCAATATGCAATGTCATGCAAATATAAAAGATCCACTACCTGTGATGGATCGACACATACACAATTCAAGTTCTAAATCAAGAACAGTAATCAAACATGTATGTGATTTCAGCGGGACAACTCAAGAAACTCATTCTTGAGTAATCTAATCCCTGACTCTACTGCCAAATTATACCTTCGTTAATCTCTGTGGTCAAATTACTTCGCTTAAACTCTGTTTCAACACTTCCTGAGGACGTCACAGAATCAAAGTCCGATATCTGTAATCAAGATGTTCTCAGTATTTCGAATTCAATATTATTTATAGACAACGGTCTCTGTTTTTCTGCATCATTTCCAACGTGTTCGATTCGAATTCCACATGTCATGCTGAGTATTCAAACAGGATATACTCCCACCGCTTCGAAGGTAGATAACGATAAACAGATTCTTCAACTGTTGTTTATCTTCCTCAGTCGCTGTTCGAAATAATCATCATTCGCTTGGTATACAGCAGGAGCAACAATCAGCCGCAGTAGCAACCAGTCGCAACAAGAATCCAGTCGCAACAATTCGAAACTCAAAACAATGTCGTTACCATTAATTCCAACGACGTCGTAACGTATCATCAGCTGGTATCACCTCTAATTAAAAGAAACCAGCAGCTGGTCGCTCTTCTATCCCAACGACTGATTCTGTTAAGTCATCCAAAACGATATTGTATCGAGAGTTCCTGTTCCATAATCGAAACGGTGTCGCATTGTTCCCTCGACTGAGTAACCAGCAGATACAACAAACCATCAACTAATTTCCGACCCCTCAACTGGTCTCTAATTCATGAAAAACGACATCGTATCGAGGTTCCTGTTCATAAGTCAAAACGATGTCGCATTGCTCTCTCGGCTGGACTCCAAATTGCTCGACTGGTTTGTGTTTAACCTCAAAACGACGACGTCGCACCTACGTCATCAAAACCAGTCGAAACATCAATAAACCAGTAGATACACAAAGAACTATTACTGCTGGTTCCCACGTGCGTAATAGTAACCAACACGTGGCGCTGCCTCGTTGATCCTTGTATTTGCACGTCTGCTTCCAGCTGCGACCAACACTAGCGCTTCGACTGAATTTTCAAAATTTCAACCAGTCGCAAGCTATAGTAGTGTTGCCCTGCTGCTGAACGATTTTATCAAATCGCTTCGTCTGGTTTCCACACTTAGCGCAATTCAACGATACTCAGTTCCTTAATCACTCAACACTTCCAGAAGAAATCCGAGCTCATAATCAAGCTTCATCAAAATCTATTATTTGACAATCGTAAATGTCGGACTTACTAATTCTCTTCTTAATTATTTCGGGCATTATAGCTTAGATAACTAATACTAGCTTGAACTGAAATCTGGATGATCAAATATCGAAACAGCCCTTGAAATAAAAAGGCTAACAATTGTGGTCCTATGGATTTTGGGGCGCTACAACTCTACCCTCCTTACTGAAATTTCGTCCTCGAAATTTACTTACCAAATAGCTCTGGGTAGAGACTATGCATATCATCTTCTGTCTCCCAAGTTTCTTCCCGCTCTGTTTGATTAGACCACTGAACTTTAACCATCGGGATGCTACGATTTCTTAATTTCATATTCTCTCTATGAAGAATCCTCTCAGGTCTTTCTTCATAACTCAGATCTGGTGCAAGCTGGATTGGTTCATAGCTCAATACAAGCGACGGGTTGGGAATGTATTTCCTCAAAGCTGATACATGGAAAACATTATGCACCGAGGACAGATGTGGAGCAATGCTAGTCTGTAAGCCAGCGTTCCTACTTTGTCCAAAATCTCGTATGGACCAATGAACCTTGGGCTGAGCTTACCCTTCTTCCCAAATCTCACTACACCTTTCATCGTTGCTACCTTTAAGAATACATGATCTCCAGCTTCAAAACTCAGTTCGCAGCGTCTGTTATCAGCATAGATCTTTTGCCTGCTCTGAGCTGTCCACAATCGATCTCTTACTTTCTTAATAACTTCAGCGGTCTGTTCTACTATGTCTGGTCCCGAACCAACTCGCTCTCCAATCTCATCCCAATGAATGGGTGTTCTGCACTTCCTGCCGTAGAGAGCTTCGTAAGGGGCCATCTGAATTGATGCTTGGAAACTATTGTTGTACGTGACCAATGGTAGTTTCAAATCCCAGCTTTCTGAAAAATATATGATACAAGCTCTGAGTAGATCTTCTAGTATCTGAATCAACCTTTCTGATTGACCATCTGTCTGGGGGTGAAAGGATGTGCTCAAGGTCAACTTAGTACCCAAAGCTCTGTGTAGACTCTTCCAAAAAGCTGACGTAAACCTTGGATCTCTATCAGATACGATCAAGACTGGGATATCATGGAGTCTTACTATTTCTCTTATATACAGCTCGGCATATTTGCTCACATCAAAATTTGTCTTGACGGGTAAGAAATGAGCTGATTTGGTGAATCGGTCTACTATAACCAAAATAGAATTGTATCCTTGAACAGTTCTGGGTAAACCAACTACAAAATCCATTGCAATACTTTCCCACTTCCATTCTGGTATCGGCAGGGGTTTCAGCATCCCAGCTGGTCTTTGATGCTCTGCTTTGACCAGCTGACAGGTTAGGCATTCTGAAACAAATTTAGCAATATCACGTTTCATGCCTGGCTACCAGTACAACTTCTGAAGATCTTTATACATTTTGGTACTCCTTGGGTGCACCGAGTACGGGGCTGTGCAATACTTTCCCACTTCCATTCTGGTATCGGCAGGGGTTTCAGCATCCCAGCTGGTCTTTGATGCTCTGCTTTGACCAGCTGACAGGTTAGGCATTCTGAAACAAATTTAGCAATATCACGTTTCATGCCTGGCTACCAGTACAACTTCTGAAGATCTTTATACATTTTGGTACTCCTTGGGTGCACCGAGTACGGGGCTGTATGAGCTTTCTATCATCAGATCTCAAGTTGTCCACGCTAGGAACCCATAGTCTACCCTGACATTTAACAACTCCTCCAACTGAGGTATAGAGATTACTTCCTCTCTCTACATCTTGTTTCACCCACTTCTTCAGCTGTTCATCCCTCAGCTGACCTTCTCTAATCTAGTCTAACAACAAAGACTGGATGGTGAGAACAGCTAGGGCTGCAGTACTGTGATGGGGAATCAGCTCTATCCCAAAATTCCCAATCTCATATGCTAAGGGCCTCTGAGCTGTGATCTGGGTTGATCCTATCGACTTCCTTCTAAGAGCATCAGCCACTACATTGGCTTTTCCTGGTGGTAGCTAATGGTACAATCATAATCTTTGATCATATCTAACCACCTCCTCTGTCTCATGTTCAATTCTTTCTGGGTGAAGAAGTACTTTAAACTCTTATGGTCTGTGAATATCTCACACTTCTCCCCATACAGATAATGCCTCCAAATCTTCAGGGCAAAAGCCACTGCTGCTAACTCTAGATCATGCGTAGGATAGTTCCTTTCATGATTCTTAAATTGTCTGGAAGCATACGCTAATACCCTACGGTCCTGCATCAACACAGCACCTAAACCCAACTTGGAAGAATCTGTGTAGATAACAAAATTCCCTTGCCCAGAAGGCATGGTTAACACTGGAGCTTCTATTAACGCTTGCTTCAATTTCTCAAAACTCTGCTGACAACTAAGGGTCCATTCAAACTTAACTTGTTTCCTAGTCAGCGAAGTCAATGGAACCGCTGTCTTCGAGAACCCTTGAATAAATCGCCTGTAGTATCCAGCAAGTCCCAAAAGCTCCTCACCTCTGATACAGATCTAAGCACAGGCTAGTCTCGCACATATTCGACCTTAACTGGGTTGACTTCTAATCCATACTTAGAAATGATGTGACCTAGAAATGCTACATTCTCCAGCCAAAACTCACACTTGCTAAACTTAGCAAACATTCGCTTGTCCTTCAAAACTTGTAGCACTGTCCTAAGCTGATTGGCGTGCTCTGAGTTGGTCTTGGAATACACTAAGATATCATCTATAAATACGATAACAAATTGATCCAAAAATTGATGAAAAACTCTATTCATCAGATCCATAAAAACAGATGGAGCGTTGGTCAATCCAAAAGGCATTACTAAAAACTCATAATGGCCATAACGTGCTGAAAGCTGTCTTATAGATATCGGCCTCTTTGATCTTAAGTTGATGGTATCCAGATCGCAAATATATCTTGGAAAACACTGCTGCTCCCTTCAACTGGTCGAACAATTCCTCAATCCTAGGCAGGGGGTACTTATTCTTAATAGTAAGCTTATTCAACTCGCGGTAATCTATACACAATCATAAGCTCACATCTTTCTTTTTAACGAACAAAACAGGGGCTCCCCAAGGGGATGTACTGGGTCATATAAATCCCTTATCCAACAGATATTCAATTTGTTCTTTCAGTTCTCTCATCTCTGTAGGAGCAAGCCTATAGGGTGGTCTGGAAATAGGAGCTGCTCCAGGTACTAAATCGATAACAAATTCTAACTCTCTGTCTGGAGGTAGTCCACTGATGTCATCTGGAATTACTTGTGGAAACTCATTTGTTATCTTCACATCAGCTAGCTAGGGTTTACTAGTATTAGCTAGGGATGACAAACTAGCTAAATATCCCACTCCCCATTTTCTCAAACATCACTGAGCCTTCAAGGCTGAAATAATGCGAGGAACTCGTCTAAGCTGATTAGCTTCAATTGAAAACTGAGATCCCTTGGACAGCTTTATGGCTACTGAACTGAGCTTAAAATCGATTATTTCTTCATACTTAGATAACCAGTATATTCCAAAAATTACATCTGAGATCCCTTGGACAGCTTTATGGCTACTGTACTGAGCTTAAAATCGATTATTTCTTCATACTTAGATAACCAGTATATTCCAAAAATTACATCGAATTCAGGCATGGGTAGAATAATCAGGTTAGCAGTAACTAAATGTCCTTGAAGTTCAAGCTCTAAGTCACGGTATATACTACGAGATACCAGCTCTTCTCCTGAAGGTACAATCACACAATAGCCTATGTACAATCGTTCCGGCTTACAGGTAACTTCTTAGCAAAATCTTCAGCTATAAAGGAATGAGTCGCACCCGAATCTAACAGAGCAAAAGAGGACATACCAGCAACCAAAATCTTACCCATAATCACGGTAGAATTGAGGTTGTCTTGCTCAGCTGTCATGACGTAAGCTCGACTAGGCACTAGTTGTTTCGACTGTCGACAGAACCTGGAGATGTGACCTTGAGCATCACACTTGTGACATCCGCTCTGGCCATCTTTACACTGTCCCGGGTGATTCCTCTGACACTTGGGGAAAACTGGCTTGTTGTCTCTAACTGGTACTGCACTAATAGGCTGAACTAGTAACGGTTTCTGTTCTTGGGGTTGCTGCTGGTTCTTGTTCTGCTTCTTAAATGGTCTTTGGTATTTTTGTTGGAAGGCCTGCCTCTTCTGCTGTCTCTCCTCTTCAAAGTCTTTCCAATCCCTCTCAATGGGGTTGCTGCTGGTTCTTGTTCTGCTTCTTAAATGGTCTTTGGTATTTTTGTTGGAAGGCCTGCCTCTTCTGCTGTCTCTCCTCTTCAAAGTCTTTCCAATCCCTCTCAACTTGCAGGGCCTTGTCTACTGCTTCTCTGTAAGTTTTGGGCCCTACTAGCCTAACATTAAACTTGAATGTAGGATTCAGTCCTTCCACAAAATGACCCAACTTCTCCTCGGAATCTCTTCCAATAAGAGGCACAAAATAGCAGCTGCTCTCAAACTTTTGGATATACTCCTGTACTATCATGCTCCCTTGTTTCAAGGTCAGGAACTCCCGCTTCAGCTCAGACCTCTTGTTCTATTCAAAGAACACTCGTTTAAACTCGTCCCATGAGATATTTTCCAAATATACTGATAATTTGGCTCCTTCCCACCAGATCATCGCATCGTCTCTTAACATGTAGATAGCGCACCTAGGCCTATCCAGATCTGGAATCAGAAGGTATTCAAAAATAACTTCCATATACTTGATCCAGCTCTCAGCAACAAATGAATCTGTTGTACCACTAAACCCTTTGGTTTCTGTCATCGAAATTTCTCCTGGGAATCATCATGATTCGGTCCCCTACTGTTATAAGATTGCCGGTGCCTCTGCCTGACTGTTCTACTAACAGTTCTAAGAGTTGGATAATACGATCATTACTGTCTGGACTGGGTTCTTCTACAGGGGTGCTTCTTCTACCTCTTCCTCTACCTGACATCTTAATAGATAGCCCGCAATCCACCACAAAAGAACATCAGAACTCAAACAAGAAATGACTCTTAACATAACAATAAAACTCACAGATCATGAGATTCAGATGGCGATAACTGCTCCAGACTGGGAAGTATGTGTTTATCTCAAAACCATGCTCTGATACCAAGTTGTGACGCCCAAACCCATGGGAATCAACGGATTGGAGTAATTGGAAAATTGAAAGGAATAGAAGGAATAAATGCGAAATGTTTTAAGCTGTATTCCCTTACAAAAACTGGTACACAAATAGATGGCGCCAAACGTAAAATAGCAGAAACAGCTTTGGAATAAAAGAACTTCAGATTTCGATTACAAAATGATATATTACAACTATTGGAACTCTATATGAATTTGATATTATTGTAATGTATCTTAAGTTTTAAGCTGTATTCCCTTACAAAAACTGGTACACAAATAGATGGCGCCAAACGTAAAATAGCAGAAACAGCTTTGGAATAAAAGAACTTCAGATTTCGATTACAAAATGATATATTACAACTATTGGAACTCTATATGAATTTGATATTATTGTAATGTATCTTAATACAGTTTTTGACAAAAGATCAAAAACAACAACAGCTCTGGCTTCACGGAAACGCTGCCTTTGATAAACACACACAACCCCCAAATCTGGTTCAGCTCACGCCACCTGCCTGCCTCTGGGCTACCTCACATGCATCAGGAAAACTAGTGAGCCTAGGGGCTCAACAAGTAAAACTGAGAATAACAAGTATAATGTAGGCATAACTGATCTTAATACATAATTTAAAGGAAGTCGTCTGAACTGAAATCTTGCTAATGAAAAGACAGATCGGGACTTCAGATCTGAATCGCATTTATATACTGAGTGACTTATGGTCTAGAGGCTCTCTGGTGGTCCTGGTGCATGCTAGAATGTTATCTGAATTCAGTAACTTCGAAGGGATATTACAGTAATACCATACTCTTGGTCCCTTCCTGGTTGACCAGGTCCTCTATGCCATAAATCCTTAAACTAAAAGTTACTTCCTTTAACTGAAAGAAATGGCTATCATACATTGCTCTTGATCGAAGACCGATCACTGAAACTGGTAGATTCACTGCTATGAAACTCATTTTGTCTTTAAAAACATTACTGAGTGTAAAGATGGGCTACGAGCTGATGATAACAGAAACCTGCTCGGAAGAGAAAACGGCTTATGAACGCAAAACAGCTTTGGCTAAAGAAAATAGATCACAAGCGTAAAGAACAGCTTTGGCTAAAGAAAACAGATCATAAGCATAAAGAACAGCTTTGGCTAAATAAAATAGCTTACGAATAGGAAAAACAGATCCGGTTCTATGAAAATAGCTTACGCGTAGTAAAACAGATTTGGTTCTAAGAAAACAGCTTACGCGTAACAAAATAGTAACATAAGCTTCAGCGCAAGGATTTCAGCATGGAAGGTCACTCACTTTTGAGAAACCCAATCAGTTAGCAACGAATCACGCAGTCTGGTCAAGGAAAATAGGCCATATCTGCTTAGAAACGGAGGTACTGCACCAGCTCTGATAGTCCCTAAGCAAACTAGCTCAGCTTATCAAATCGGAACATAGTCCCGATCAAACCAGCGTCGCCTATCTGTTCAGAGTCAATGTCCAGAACCTTTACAGCACACGGAAAAACAAGAACTTCTCTTGGATTATCTTATTTGGAATCTGTACAACTCAGTATTTGAAAACACAACTGCTTGCTAAAAGATAACTGGTGAGTTTTCTCAAAACTAAACATCAAAGAAGTGAATCCATAGCTTATACATAAACATGAAAAAACTGAACTAAACTGAAACATGCATCAAGCAGGCACTCAACAAAAAACAACGAAACAATATTTGTTTTCCAGATGCAGCCAGAATCAATTTTACTTGCCTGAACTGAGAATCGCAACGAACAGATGGCCTTGGCTGGAATCTTCTCAAGCACACTCTACGAGCTTCTGGTTTTAAAAGAGAATGAAATATTTTCTTGCAAACAAAATGAGATCTAGAACTCACGTAACAATCATATATGGGAGTATGATTTGTAGTAGATGAAATGTACAAAGATTAGGCATGATGTTCCATGCAAATTTGTTAAAAGCTCCCTACTACTATTTTAATTTGTAAACTTGCTACTCCATTTTAACAAAACTCCCATCCAAAAGCATTTTATTTAAAAGAAAAACTGCTCCAGCTCGGGATTGTGCTTGGGGTGAAATCCTTCAAGAAACCATCTGGGCCGTGCTTCTAAGCTGGAAGAAAAAGAAATCAGCTTAGATAACTAATACTAACTTGAACTGAAATCTGGATGATCAAATATCGAAACAGCCCTTGAAATAAAAAGGCTAACAATTGTGGTCCTATGGATTTTGGGGCGCTACACTTATCTTCTGCAAGTCTCTCACATGCTTATCCTTTACTAGTGTTGGTTCAGATTTATCGTCTTGGGTTCCGATCCCGATAGCTTCTAGAAGAGCGGTGGTAATTAGTATAAATAGGATATCTTGTGAAAACATATGCAGATAATAAAGAAGATTATCGGAGAAATCTTGTACCAGTTGAAAACTGTACCGACGATCGAACCAGGAATGTAGAGGAAATCTTAGAACGATAGTTTGTTCGTTCCTCAGCTGACAGCAGGAGCACATGTATAATCTGATATTATATATGACGGGAATGAAGACTCGAGAGAGAGATGAGATTCTCGAGTTGCCCAAAACAACATACGTAATTGTTTCTTGGTTTTATGTGATTCTGTGATTTCTTGAGTGACCACTCTATGTACAGCATGAGATGTCTTGTTGATTATGTCCATGAATATTACTGATATGATTGCATTCATCTTGAGCCTAAAACCGAGAGCAAAAAGGGCAGAACAGCCTAGAAGCACAGAGGGCAGAATAGACTATAGTGCAGACGACGTTTGGGGAGCTGTAGTTGAGTGGCGAAGGATGTTGAGTTACAACTGAAGCCAGAAGACTCACTATAGTTTCTACAAAGTCAGGGGAATGGTACTGCTGGACGTATAGGTCTGGCGAACTAATTCCCTGGGATATTAGAACCTTCGATCTTTTGATATTAGACTTGATAGCCCTTCATTTTGAATCATGCACGACATTCATGATTATTATACTTCATGTCATATCGATTATACTGAGATAGTATTTCTCACCAGAATTATCTGGCTGTTGTTTTGTCTGTATGTGTACATGACAACTGGTCGGGCGCTAGCTGATCAGATTA
Source organism: Dorcoceras hygrometricum (assembly GCA_001598015.1). NCBI lineage: Eukaryota > Viridiplantae > Streptophyta > Magnoliopsida > Lamiales > Gesneriaceae > Dorcoceras > Dorcoceras hygrometricum. Next base: position 20,195 of record KQ991101.1, on the reverse strand, counting down.
GTCAGGGGTAGTTCGACATAGACGTGGGACTTAGGTGTAAGAAGATTCATGAAAGATTGATATCTAGAGTTTGTGTTGTATTTAAGCGTAGATCAGACAGTAGTCAGTTTGTAATGATTTTGTATTTAACTGATTTCAGAGATGTCAAACAGCTTTTGAAAAAAAGTTTGTAAACAGCTTACGCTTTTGCTCCGTGTGTCTAAACCAACACTGTTTTTTTATACTGATACTTACCTGGCTTCATGCTAAGTACAAATTAATGGCACCCTAAGAACTGATTAGCAACCGAGGTCTTCACAGTATGTGAGGATTAATTTATACAAAATACTTTCCTATAATGCATCCTCACACATAGATTGATGGAAAGAACTTTCTCTTCATCTCTTGCTTCAACTCTTTGTTCATCTCTGATCTTTTTTTATCTTTGTCTTCTCTCTCTATCTACGCGTATGCATTTAGTTATGGATACCTTCAAGAATATAATCTCCATATTTCACTATATCAACTACAATCATCCTATTAAATAGAAATTAATCTCTAGAACATGTCAAACTATGGTCATTACGTAGTTGTGATTAATGAATTTGTTTCAAATTCATATTAAAATTGTTGGATCTGTGTAACAAATCAGATCTGGATTTTGATGAACATAAAACCTGCACTTATGCTTGTTAGGATCAACTTTCGGGGGTTGGTCCGTGAGCTCTGTCACAACTCACGTAGGCTCTCAAACAGCCTAAACACAAAACCCGTAAGTTACGTGCATTTAAAAGGTATTTAGAAAATCAGCACACAACCAGCAACCATATCGCGCTTAAGCTGGTACCAGCTCGCAGCAACGCTGCTAGCTGGTCGCTCGATCTGGTCTATTTAAGCTCGAGTTTCAATAGTTCATGTTCTTGAAAGGTTTTTAGCACCGAGAAGTAGATCAGGTATGATAAAAATCATGCGGAAGTAAACCTGAACTACCCTCTGTAAATTGAAAGGTTAACTCTGGTTTTAAACACATGTATGCAGGTGCAAAAAACTAAATGCAGTAAGCACTAAAGAAGATGTATGCTGCGAATTTGTTTATGAAAGTTCGGAGCTCAATCTCCTACATATCCCTTTCTTCCGCAATGGGAAGGATCCACTAGAAGACTTTGATTACAACGACCCTCGTTGTAACCCATTCCAATAGCCCAGCAGATTGAAAGAACTCCTAGCAACCTATGCACACCAGCCCGCAAGCTGCGTGTGTCTAACTCACTTATTTAATGCCTCAGTAAGAAAGGCTACAATGATTGTTTGTGATTGTGATTCACTCACTAATATATATAGCTCATTTCTCGAAACTGTGAGTGAATTGTGTGTGAGAAATTACAGTGTAAGCTCTCTCTCAAAATATATTCTCACACACTGGGAAGTGCTTCTTCAAAGATTATTACTCATTGTCTTCCCTGGGTTGTGCCTTACTGCACTGTTTTTCTCTGTCGTATATTCTCACACACTGGGAAGTGCTTCTTCAAAGATTATTACTCATTGTCTTCCCTGGGTTGTGCCTTACTGCACTGTTTTTCTCTGTCGTTGTATCTCTTTCTTTTTTGCTTGCTGCTTTCTACTGATATATGTAGCCTCTATGCAAATATATCAGTTGGACACAAAATTGTAGCCGTTGTAAAGGCTTCTGAAAAGTTCTGTCAGTGTTGTACCTTGTGTCCTTTGTCATTTAATGCTTTGCAGGATTTGTTGACTTTAAGCTCTTTTTCATTAAATGCACTGCAGCAACCATTGTTGACTTCTGAGCTCAGTGAAGATATTTGACAATAAAGCAAATCAGTTTGAACTCGCAATACAATTTCCATAAAACTTGTGTTCAAACTGCTTTTCTCTTAGCTGGTCTGTTCGATACTCTGAGCTGGTCGCTTCTCTGAGCTGGTTGCTCAATTGATCTCACCCAGCTGGTCTCTACCAGCTGGCTGATGAGCTGGTTTTTCCCAGCTGGTTGCTCAGCTTATCCTGATTAACATGGCACTGTTATTCTGTGTGAGCTGATGGTAATATTTTCTGTTCTGAGCACTGTTCATTTTCTTCTCCATTGAACTGATCTACGCTGCACTTGCTCTGCGCTTGGATGTCTACTTCTAGATTAGTTCGGGCATCCCCTTACTTTTCCAGCTTAGACATGTCCTCTACAAGACCAGCTCGGGGGTCCCCTCACTGTTCCAGCTTGGACATGTGAACGACATCAGCATACTGTTCCAGCTCGCGTCTGTATGTTTCAGCTCAACACTGTGCACTTAAGTTAAATCGTTAGTAAAATATCAGCAGGTTTTGTGTTAATCAAAAGATTATGATCTGTAAAAACAGATCCAACAATGCTACTGACGATCTACACAAGTGCGCAGATCTAAGCTATAGCAGATCAGATCGGACATGAGCTGCGAGCTGAAGCAGTGCGCTGTAGCAAATCAGATCGGACAAGAGCTATGAGCTGAAGCACTGCGCTGTAGCAGATCAGATTGGACAAGAGCTGCGAGCCGAATAAGTGCATTGTATAAACAAAGAGCGCATTTCATAGAAGAAGAAGATCGGCTTAGAAGCGTCGATAAGCTTAGAGAATATCAGCTCAGGGAAGATCATCTCAGGAAACAAGATCAACTTAGAAAAGATCAAGAGCAGATCGAGTTAGAATAGAGCAGAAGACAAATCAGATTAGACGAATTAGTCAGACACTGATCAGCTCAGAGGTATAACTTGATCAGCACAGACAGAATCAGATTAGTGTCAAATCAGCTCAAAGCTGAACGAACTGGAAGCATCGTCAAGATCAGCTTAGAGCTGAACAAAATGGAGTAGCACAGACCAGATCACACCACGACTCAGAGCTGTATAGAGATGAACGAAACGACTTAGAGCTGTGCAAAGAAGAATGAAACAGCTCAAAGCTGAATTAAGAAGAGAAGCTGCTCAGAGCTGTACAGAGAAGAACGAAACAGCTCAGAGCTGAAAGAAGAAAAAAGAAGCAGCTGAGAGCTGTACAGAGAAGAACGAAACAGCTCAGAGCTAAATGAAGAAGAAAGAAGCAGCTCAGAGCTGTACAAAGAATAACGAAGCAGATCCGAACTGATGAGATTAGAGCGACATAGAGAAATCCAGATTTGAGCATCGTATTCATATCAGAGGACCAGCTCAGAGTAACTGTCAGGCCCCGTGCTAATTAACAAGGATTAACAGCACAATTAAGCACATAAAAGCGGAAGCATCAAATAGGGCTAAAATTTTTCGAAATAAAGTTGGGCCTGAACCAATTCATATCTTCAAAATAGTCATAATCAAAATACGAGTTAAATCAAAACTCATACAATAACAGGTAATCACAAATCAAATCAACAACAATCCCCCAAATACATATAACCTCAGGGCATCCCCTGGATCATTACATAATAATAATAATAACTGGGACTCAAGAAAATGGGGATCGACCAGCTGGGGTTCTAGTCTGTCCAGCTTGGTTACCTGAAGATCCTGCAAATGGGCAACACAGACCCAAACAACACAAAAGCAGGAAAAGAATACGAGGTCAATCCTCAGTACGAATGAGCACTAATATAACAGCAAATCATAAACATGCAGTATTCTAAGTCACGAATGCATGCGGCTGTCAAAATAAATCGGTCATAATCAAAATACGAGTTAAATCAAAACTCATACAATAACAGGTAATCACAAATCAAATCAACAACAATCCCCCAAATACATATAACCTCAGGGCATCCCCTGGATCATTACATAATAATAATAATAACTGGGACTCAAGAAAATGGGGATCGACCAGCTGGGGTTCTAGTCTGTCCAGCTTGGTTACCTGAAGATCCTGCAAATGGGCAACACAGACCCAAACAACACAAAAGCAGGAAAAGAATACGAGGTCAATCCTCAGTACGAATGAGCACTAATATAACAGCAAATCATAAACATGCAGTATTCTAAGTCACGAATGCATGCGGCTGTCAAAATAAATCGGTCATCAAGGCCTGCTAATCAGCTAGCAGTAATCTCAATCGAGCCTCTATACCCGCACAGTGTATCAACCGGGGAAATCATCGGTCCGTGATCATCAGGCCCGTCAGCCATCACAGCTCGGTGGTTTTCAGACACAACTAATCAGTTGGTCACCACTCCGATGATAGCGTTGTACCTTTCAGGCACGACACATGTGTCTGCCGGTAACAACATGGCTCTATCTCAGGTTCTCAATCGATCATAGGCTCAATATGTATGCATGAATACCATGAAATTCAAATCTGATTTCATCATGCATAAATTACATAAACAGAGCATATCAATTCAATCAAACTGTCACGTAATCACAGAATTCACATAGCTTAGATTTCATGCCTCAAATACTAGCACGCTATGTCTAAGCCGTTAACAAAAGCTCAACTCATACCTTCAATTCTCAAATTCTACCTCAACAGATCTTACTCAGGCACGGCAGCTTCAATTGCTAAAACTGATTCCTCACTGGCCACGGCACACACAACAGGAGGAACTGTCCGAGAGCTAAATCTGTCAAAACATCTCAATATTCAGCTCAAATCCTAGCTTCTACAACATACTGCCTACGGTCAAGAACTCAAATCTGGTTCTATCTATCACAGCAGCTTCTAACAGCTAGAACTAAGCTTAAAACAGCAAGGAACACTTACCCAGAAGCTCACACGCACAGGAGAACGCTCTACTCAACTGTCGCGAAAACACACCAACTCACAACTTCTTCTCGTTCCCTCTCCAATGTCGAACCGGGATTCCTAACTGGTATCAATCGAAAGAGCTACTCAAGACGAGCTCAGCGCCACCAATCTCGCTCCAAACAACGGCGGAAATCGACGGCAATCTACCAGAGAAGGGTTCGAACGAACAGTAACTATCGAGGGTTTACTGGAGAAAACGATGAGGAATATCGGGTTCAAAATACGCTAAGTGTTGAGCAGCACTTGATATATATAAATCCTCGAATCACTACTGTTCTAAGCAATTCAGATCTCTGCTTATACTAAGGCAAAAGCCCTCTCAAAGCTCACTCAAGCTTTCGCCCTCAACTGGCTATGCTGATCTGGTTCAAGTGTCTAAGCAAGTTACTAACTCCACAGCAAACGACGTCGCACCAACTAATCAAAACGACGTAGCATAGCTTCCACAGTTGAAACAGATCTCTCCCTCTAGCGACATCTGAACAGATCTCTCTCCCTCGCTAGCAACATCTGAACAGATATCTCTCTCTAGCGACATCTGAACAGATCTCTCTCCCTCGCTAGCAACATCTGAACATATCTCTCTCTCTAGCGACATCTGAACAGCGTTAACAACCAGCAGTCAACTCAACTGTGTTGACCAACACGCAACAGCTTCTCACATCCGCGCGCTAACTCTAACAGATTCCTCTAGCTACACAGTAACTTTGACTAGCGTTGACATCTGTTCACGCTACCACTGCATACCAACATCTGAATGCTCACGCAACTCACTGCTGTCTTCTTCACTAATCCAAACGACGATGCTGATTAATTCTATGTCTAATCTGACACCCAGAAATCACAATTTTCGTGACAAATCTTAGTTAAAAATCTGATTAGCCACTAAATCTTACTTAACAGATTTCTAGTCCTCACACTCTCCCCCACTAGAAATCGATTTCGTCCTCAAAATCAGTTAAGTCATCAAATCAAAATCACAACAGCAAGATAGCTTAATCACGACACAGTGTACTAGACACCATTCCTAATACTCAAGCCATACTGCCTAGTACAACTCAATCCTAAACAGAATCTCAATCCAGCAGCAAAATCACTTAAATCACGAAATCAATCAAGCTAGAAGTTACCTGAAATGCTGCTGTCATAGCTCAAACAGATGAGGCCACTCTTCTCTCATCTTTTCCTCAACTTCTCAGGTAGCTTCTTCATGCCCATGCTTTCTCCATTGGACCATCACCAACGGTATAACCTTATTCCTTAGTTGCGTCTCCTTCCTATCCAGAATCTGCACTGGATATTCAACATAGCTTAGGGTCTGGTCCAGCTCTACTTCATCAGTCATCAGTACATGGGATGGATCTGACTCATATTTTCTCAACATTGACACATGAACACATCATGCATCGCTGCTAACTCATCAGGCAGCTTCAATCTATAAGCCATCTGTCCAATCCGCTCAACAATCTCAAAGGGACCAACGAATCTAGGAGCTAACTTACCCTTAAATCTGAATCTCATAACACTCTTGAAAGGAGAAATTTTGAGAAATACCCGATCTCCAACCTCAAATTCTAATGGTCTGCGTCGCTTATTAGCAAAGCTAGCATGTCTATCTTGCGCATCTTTCATCCTAATCCGAATAAATCAATCTGATCTTTCATATGCTGCACAAACTCTGGAGTAGAAAGCTGTCTCTCACCAACCTATTCCCAGCAGATCGGTGATCTACACTTTCGACCATATAAAGCTTCAAACGGAGTCATTCCGATAGTCACTTGGTAGCTGTTGTTATAAGAAAACTCAACTAAGGACAAGGCATCCTGCCAGCCACCACTGAAATCCATAACAACTGCACGCAACATGTCTTCTAAAGTCTGAATGGTCCTCTCAGATTGGCCATCTGTCTGGGGCTGGTACGCCGTACTCATAGCCAATCTCGAACCCATTGCTGCTTGCAAACTCTTCCAAAATTGAGAGGTGAATCTCGGATCTCTATCTGACACTATCGAAACAGGCACTCCATGCAATCTAACCACATGGTCGACATACAACTTCGCCATTTTCTTCATCGAGCACCACACATCATAGGGAATGAAATGGGATGACTTCGAGAGTCTATCAATCACAACTCAAATCGCATCGCATCCCCTAGTCGATCGAGGCAAATGAGTCACAAAATCCATGGCGATGTGCTCCCAATTCCATCGAGGCACTTCTAAACTCTGCAACAATCCACCAGGTCTCATTCTTTCAGCCTTGACCTGCTGACAATTCAAACATCGAGCAACAAAACCAGAAATGTCGCTCTTCATGCCTTCCCACCAGTAGTGAGACTTCAAAGCATGGTACATCTTCTTCTCCCCCAGATGCACGCTATATCGACTGCAATGCGCTTCATTCAGAATAGTCTCTTTCAAATCAATCAAATTCGGAACCACTAATCTTCCTCTAAATCTCAAACATCCATCAGAAGCAACAGAGAAATCTTCAGACTGACCATTCTGGGCCTTAATCCTCAACTCATGGATATACGGATCAGTCTCTGTACCTCTCTGATGTCAATCACAATCTGTGGTTCAACCTGAATCGAAGAAACTTAAAAGTAAGTATCACTCGGCTGGAATCACCAACCAGAAGTACTCAACTGCTTGTGGACTCTCGAGATACTCAAGGATGTTAGCATCACAAGCTGGGCCTTTCTACTCAAAGCATCGGCTACCAAGTTCATCCCCCCAGGTTGATACTGTATCTCACAATCAAAATCCTTTAGCAACTCCATCCAACGACGTTGCCTCATATTCAAATCTGACTGGGTGAAGATATAATTCAAACTCTTGTGGTCGGTGTACACCACAAACTCCTCACCATACAGATAATGTCGCCATATCTTCAAGGTAAACACAATCGCAGCCAACTCTAGATCATGAACGGGGTACCTAGTCTTATGAGGCTTCAACTGTCGAGATGCATACGCAATCACGTACCCGTTCTGCATCAAAACACACCCTAAACCACTCAGAGAAGCATCGGAGAACACCACAAAACCTCCAGAACCCGAAGGCAAGGCCAAAACAGGAGCAGTAGTCAACTTCTCCTTCAGCATCTGAAAACTCGACTCACACTCATTAGTCCAAACAAACTTCCTATCCTTCTGGGTCAACTGAGTCATTGGCCTGACTATCGAGAAAACTTCTCAATGAAACGCCTATAATAGCCAGCCAATCCCAAGAAACTACGGATCTCGGAAACATTCCTAGGTCGCTCCCAGTTAAGAACTGCTTCGACCTAACTAGGATCCACAGAAATTCCTTGCGCTGAAATCACATGACCCAAGAAGATAACTCTGTCCAGCCAGAATTCACACTTGCTGAACTTGGCATACAATTGTGAGTCTCTCAGTCTCTGCAACACTAGCCTCAAGTGCTCTTTATGCTCTCTGAAACTCCTCGAATATACCAAGATGCCATCTATGAAGACAATCACGAATCGATCGATGTACTCGCTAAAGATGCGATTCATCAAATCCATAAACACAGCAGGAGCATTCGTCAATCCAAATGGCATCACAAGAAACTCATAATGCCCGTATCTCGTTCGGAAAGCTGTCTTCGCTACATCAGCGTCTCTAATCCGCAACTGATGATAGCCAGATCGCAAATCAATCTTCGAATACACGGCCGATCCTTGCAACTGATCGAACAAGTCATCAATCCTTGGCAAAGGATACTTGTTCTTCACTGTCGCTTTGTTCAACTGCCGAAAATCAACGCACATCCTCATAGATCCATCTTTCTTATTCACAAACAGAATCGGAGCTCCCCAAGGCGACATACTCGGTCTAATGAAGCCTTTCTCAAGAAGATCTCTCAACTGATCCTTGAGTTCTTTCAAATCTGCCGGTGCCAACCGATAGGGAGCTCTAGAAATCGGGGTTGTACCAGGCACCAACTCTATACTGAAATCAATCTCGCGTCTCGGAGGGAATCCAGGAATCTCATCTGGAAATACATTAGGGAACTCTTGAGCAATAGGAACATCGCTCAACTCCACTCTAGACTCACGGGAAACATTTAGGGCATAGATCATAAACCCTAAATTCTCTAGTGACAACAAACTAAACATCTCCATGGCTGACACCATAGGAATCTTAGGTCGCGAATCAGCACCGTAGAACTCCCATTTCTCTCCAGATCGAGGCCTATACCTCACCAAACCATGGAAACAATCAAAGGTTGCTCTTCTCAGTCAGCATATCCATACCCAAAATGCAATCAAAATCTCGAATTCCCAAAACAATCAGATGGGTCATCAAAACATGCTCATCAAATCTAATCAGACAATCCAACACCACCTATCGGGACAACAGACTCACACCAGCAGGGGTGGACACGGAGACAACATCACACAGTGGGGAAGAACTCAACCCACGATCATACACAAACAACTCAGAAATGAAGGAGTGTGATGCTCCAGTGTCAATCAAAACTCGTGCAGGAAAATCAAAGATAAAGCATGTACCTTGAATCACTCCTGTAGGTATCTCATCAGCCTGCTCTCTCGTCAAGGAATTCGCCTGGGCCTGCTGCGGTCCCGGAAACCGAGGTCTCGAAGGTACTCCAAATCTAGAAGGCTCACGAGGTTGGAATCCTGAACATTGGGATGGAACAAAAGGTTGCTGTCGCTGCGAAGAACCACCAGCGGAACCTTGCTGCGACTGACCCAAAGACTGCCCTCCCATCAAAGGGCACGCTCTAGCAAAATGTCTCGGTTGACCACAAAGATGACAAAGACCTCGAACTCCACGACACTGCGAAGTCTCATGCTTCCCTCCGCACTATCCACAAAACATACTGCCACCAGAACTCACCGAACCAGAGGAACTCGAATGCGCCTTCTTCTTAAACTGTTTGCCTCGTGACTTGAACCTCTGACGACTCGATTGCTGCGACCCCTAGGGAGACTGAAACGATTGCGACACATCTTCCACCGGTTGAAAAGTGCGCCCCACCGACGACTGAACCGGAGCCTGTGCCTCCAACAAACTCTCCTCAATATCTAAAGCCCTATCCAAGGCCTCAGCATAAGTCGCAGGTGAACCAGACAACACCATCCGAAACAAATCAGGCCTCAAACCCTTCAGAAACTTATTCCTCTTAGTCCTCTCCTGGTTAGCTACATGGGGAACGTACATCAAAAGCGAAGAGAATTGTCTGGCATACTCGACCACCTTCATATTCTCTTGCTTCAGGTTGTCAAACTCTCGCTCACGACTGTTTTAGTAGGACTCTGGGGTATACTCCTGTCGGAACGCTGCACAGAAGCTCTCCCAAGTAATCACAGCCCCACTCTCTTGCAAGATACGGGAAGCACCTCTCCACCAGCGTTGCGCGTTATCTCTCAACTGCAACACCGCTAGCTTCAATCTCTTCTCAGGAGCGTACTCCAAAGTATCAAAAAATTCTTCCATCTGAACTAGCCAACCCTCAGCCATCAAACCTCCCTCGCCGCCCGCGAACGTAGGGGGATTTGTATGCTGAAACCTCGCTAGAACTAACTCCATCTCGCCAATCTGTCTAGTCACATCCTCCACCTCTGCCTGTCTCTCTCGACGACACACATGGATATTCTGCTGAATGCCCTCATCACTATCCAAGGCCCTAGACTCCTCAGCAGAACGTCTAGCAGTCCTACCTTGTCCTCTCCTCGGCGACATCTAAACAAATCTCAGGGTAAGAACTAACAGCAGATAATCACGGAGGCAGATATCAAATCAAGAAAGTCACAGAGTCAAGCAAGAAATCAACTCAAAACTCCGTTACTAGACTCGAGTGTGATCAAAGGAAAATGAGCTCATCCTAGTTTAAGCTCTGATACCAAAAATGTCAGGCCCGTGCTAATTAACAAGGATTAACAGCACAATTAAGCACATAAACGCGGAAGCATCAAATAGGGCTAAAA
>KQ991100.1:20427-33922 GCA_001598015.1 Dorcoceras hygrometricum | reverse complement strand
ATTAGAATTAGATAATATATGTTATTTAAATATGGGTTCACACGCAGATACATGTACTAGGTATATAAATATCTTCATTAAAAATCAGAAATATGGACAAAAAAATCCAATTTACATAACAAACATCAAACCAGGACAAGTTAGAAACTTGAGTACCAAAATCTCGATTTTACATTTTATCTGCATATAATATTACTTGTCACTCATGTTACCTCTTTCGTGCTATAAACAGTAGCAAGGAATAACATTTCTCGCCGAGTGAGAGTAAAGTCAGCTATGCAACTCTGCGCAACTTCCAAGCAAGTTTGGAAGACCTTTAAAGTCAACTAGTGCCTATTGCCAACATATACATACACATTAATAAGAATCTCTGTGTCTGTAATGAATAGTTTGACTTTGTCTCCCAAAACACGAGATTGACCACCAAAGTAGATCAATCTTAATTCTTCATTCCATTCTGAATCCCTTGCAAGATTCAACATCACCGATTCTAAGGTTGTTTGGAGAGGGTGAGACTTGAGAGTGTAATAATATTACAAGGATGAGGATTGACGACAAGAACAAGTACAAGAACAAGAATTCTTCTTCTGGGAATAGCAGCGATACTGTTACCATTCACTCATGTGCTGAATCCGGTGATCTCTCTGGATTGGTCAGATTCCTTGTCACCAATCCGTCGTTGGTTAATGAGAGAAGCACTCTTGTAAGTGCATTTATTTCATAAATCTCCTCTTATATATATGTATATATTAGTTGTAGATTAATCATATTAGTTTCCTACTGTGGATCTATGCAGATACTACAGACACCGCTGCATGCCTCCGCTGGACACAACAGATATGAGATAGTGAAGTATTTGCTTGAATGGAGAGGATCGGAGAATGTAGACCTGGAAGCTACGAATGTCGTATGTATATTTAATTTATCTCGTCCCATATGAATTAGTCAAACAACCTGAAGGCATTGATCTTTATAAGTAGTTGGGGACATGGCTATTCCAGTAGAGGTTTGTTGGTTGAGGTCCATGGATCTGGTCTAAGATTTGTGCATTCTTTGTTGGCTGCAGTATGGTGAGACTCCATTTCACTTGGCGGCTAAAAACGGCTGTGTTGAATCAGCAAGAATGCTTCTTGATCGTGGTGCGAACGTCAACGCCAGAACCAATGTCTGTCTTTTAGTTTGCCATGCATAAATATTTTGTCTATATGTATATGTGAAGACTTTGTATTGTGTTATTTGTTAGTTGATCACTAGGGCCTAATCTTATTGCAGAATCAGAAGACTCCATTGCAACTTTCTGTTGGTTTTGCTTTGCGATCCGGCGATAACTCGATAGTGAAGCTGCTGTTACAGTTCAATGCAGATTGCTCTGCAGAAGACGATGTATGCATAGTTGTCATTCGGTGAACTAATAAGATTTGATGGTTTTGGTACATTTTATCTATGCGATGATTAATTTTAGTGGCGAAATTTTAGTTATTCTAGCTGAAATCTTCCAATTTAAGTGACTATTACTCGAAATTGGTAAGAATATTTTGGAGGAAACGCCCAAAGTGATTGCAGAGAATACTAGATAAGATTGATAACCACAAGTACAGAAGTCCTAAAAGAACTAATATTCAACCAAGTTTATGACATGACTGGAATAAACATTATCTTGCTGCTTCTGACGACAGGAGGGCAAGCTAGCATTCAATTATATACCCACAACAGGCTATGAACACGAAGAACTACGTCAACTTGTTAGGTGCGGATATGGCGGACATGGCAACAACAATAACGACAGTACAGGCTACCAAAACACTGAAGCACCGAGTAACTACAACGATGACAGTTTTGGAATAAGAGCAAAAATGGATGAGTTCGAACAAGAGTTATCGAAGATAGTTGGTCTAAAGACTCTGAAACAGCAGCTGAAGAAGTGGGCCAAGGGGGTCCTTTTGGATGAAAAACGTCGGGCTATGGGGGTAGATTTGGGTCCAAGAAAGCTTCCTCACATGGCGTTTCTTGGGAATCCGGGGACCGGTAAGACCACCGTAGCTCGAATATTGGGCAAGATGCTACATTCTGTGGGTGTGCTTCCTTCTGGCAACGTGATAGAAGTGCAGAGGACGGATTTGGTGGCCGAATATCTTGGCCAAACGGGATCAAAGACCAGAGGAAAGGTAATTAACTAACAGTACCAATGTTCTTTTACGTTTGTGTTTGCGTTGTCTTTCGTATGAGAATATGCACCATTATGAAAGTGGATTTGAGGGAATTCTAAAAGCTTAAGAAGTCGATAGTTAGACGTATCATAAGATAACAGAAAAGATGCAAAGAAATGTGTGGGTGGGACACCATTGGAGGACAGAGGAATTTGGACCTATGTCTTCATTATGAGGCTTTAAAAGATATCAATACCTTAAAATCTCATGTCTTTCTCGACTCATTACACACAACATTTTTCAAAACAGATAGAAGAGGCCATCGGTGGCATTCTTTTCGTGGACGAAGCATACCGTTTAGCACCGGAGCAGAAGGGAACAGGGCATTCTGATTATGGTTTCGAAGCGTTGGAAGAGATCATGTCTGTGCTAGAAGATGGGAATCTTGTGGTGATCTTCGCAGGTTACACGGCACCGATGAAGCGCGTGTTCTCTTCGAATGAAGGATTCTTCAGAAGGGTGACACACCATTTCCAATTCGACGACTATAGCAGCCAGGATCTTGCTGAGATGCTGATGTTGAACATGACAAAACAGAACCAGCAGAGTCGGTTGTACGGGTTCAAGCTAGAGAGTTCGTGCACTTTCGATGCTGTGGTTGCATTGATAGAGAAGAACACTAGCGAGAAGCTGAGGAACAAAATGAATGGGGGATTGGTGGATCATTTGATGAATAATGCGAGAGAGAACTTGGATTCCAGGCTTACTTTTGAGTCTAAAGGTGATGAATTGTTTACTATCAGGTTGACAGATTTGGAGGCTGGAATTAAACTGCTAGCTGCTTCAAAGGGTAACATCTGAATAACCATTGATTTTCTTCGTACCAAACATTTCTTGTGTGACCTGAATCCAACTATTATGTATCAAATCAGCATTATCATTAATAAAAAGAAACGAGCTGTACTTTATATGAACTTGACATTGTCATTAAATTTTTGTGAGTATTTTCAAGAAGAAGGTGTTCAAATTCTATGTACTAGGTGTGGCTGTGTGAGTCTTTGTGCGAGTGTCTAAGTTGGTCGAGTAGACGAAAGTTTTGTTAATAGATACTTGTTCGATTTTTCCTAGCCAACATTTTCTAAGTGGTGTCTATAGCACACAATAGACTAAAGATGTTTGTTTGTAATTAATATAAGAATCTATTTTAGGAAATTATGATGCAATAATTACTGTATGTCATTCATTCCTATAACTCATATTTTTCGTTAAACAGTATTACATATATTCACACGGATACTATCTTTTAACTGATTCAAATTAACTAATTTTATATATATCTTTGAAAAATTAAAGTAAAAACAAAAAAGCATTAAACTTATGTATATATTATTTATCTAGCTTTCTATATCACATGTATACGTAAAATGCATGCTTGAAATTATAACTTATCTATATTCAAACTCTTCGGAAAGTTGAATCATATGTTTTAAATGAAAAACTTGAAACTAATATTATTTTCAACTAAATAAAGTTGTCTTTTCTTTGGTTATTATTATTTGAAAAGTATTATTGTACATTAATTAATAATTTATATTAGAATTACTTAATCGTACATTAATAGATGTCCTTTTTATTCGCTGTTTATATAAATCCTTCTTTAGATTATTGTTTTTCTTAATCAACAGATTCATTGTCATAATTCTCATCTAAAATATTTTTATCATATTAAATAACTACATTTTCTCCACTTTTTACTATATTAAAAAGTAAACGGTTGAATGTTTTTTCATTCAATTTCACATATAATTTAATGTTATGATCAAGTGCATATCACTAAACTAAAAGCTATATCTATTAGTCAAGGTATAACTTTATTTTCTTAATATTTGGAAACACGGAGTGCATCTATTTATATGTGTTAGAGTCGATATGTTAGGTCTATGAGTTCGATAAGGTGTGTGTCTAACTGCTGGTGCTGTCTTATATCTATTTGATATTATTCTTACCTTTTATCCTACCGTCGGTCATATTCCCATCAGAGATGGTATTATCTTTAAGATTTGATTTCACACTTTTTGGCTCACTTAACCAATCAAATCAAGCTGTGTAAAGTCAGCAAAAAAGACTTATGAGAGCTTCTCAGTTGATCACCCATGACAATACTACTTTCACCCATGTACGCTTAACTCAACAAGAAGTTGATTATCATCAATAATATTTACATATCGTTATACATTAGTAATTTTATATACATATCCTTCACTAATTTGTTAATTCACATATTTATCCATGAACTATATTTAATTTGTTAGCTAATACTATAACATGGATTATTTAATTCATAGTTGAAATTTTAACCATATTTCATATTTATATAATTCAATTGAAAATTTTAATATATATTACGAACCAATTATCAATATATATTACATATTTTTATTAATATATCAGAAGAGATAGACAGAAACCAATATGTGACATTAATATTCCAAATTTTTTGGGATATTAATAGCTCTAATACCATACGTTAGGATCGAAAAGTATGCGGGTGAATAAGCTCCTTTAAAAACTTGATAAATTATGTTGGATATGTAAAACAAATCACATCTGAATTTTGATGAACATAAAATATGTTCGTAAGTTTCCAACGCTTTTATCAAGTGCGCAGGTCGCGAGCTGGTTCAAAACTTAGACGCGAGCTCGTTCAGTTAGAAGAAGAAAGCACTGTAGCAGAACAGAAGTGAGCTGGGAAGAGACAAGCTGTGTGCAGATTGAGCAGACATCCAAGCTTGTCCATCAGCAGACACCCAAGCTGACCCAGCTCAGAGCGAAGAACAACACATACGATATCAGTTCAGCTCAGGAGAATAGTGGTTCAGTTCAATGAACAAGAGCAGATCAGATCAGGAGCTTCGTGATAAACCAGCTCAGACGAATTAGTTGATCAAACATTATTCAGTATACTAGAAGACAACTAATTTGTCTGATCAAGATAGAGCTCAAAGTGTTAGGCCTCGTGCTCAATCAGAGTAAAACCACGCAATAATCAATAGCGGAAGCAATAAAAATAGTGGTTAAATCTTTCGCTTTATGGCCTGACTTTAGAAAACATAATTTAATTTACAATGCTATTCAAAATATTGGTTTTACGATATCCAACAACGATACAACACAGAGTGACCCTCAATCAACCACATAGATACAATACAACGTAATGAAAATATCATATATATCTATTACGTATAACTGGGACACTCTACCACCTCCCGGGACACTACCAGCTGGATCTACTCCACGACCCACGAAGAAACCATGGTAACATGAAAACACACACAGGCAAGCAAACATCAGCCCCAGAGGGACACGGGGTCAAACCCCAATATGGAGAGCAACTGAAAAACAACATCAAGATAGCAACAGATAAAATGTGAATGCTATGCATGAGACGAGACTACAACTGAAGGCAGGGAGCCAAAGTAATCTCAAGAACAGCTCAACAACGACAACAGATCAACTGAGAAATAGTGGCCACGAGGTGTGTGAGCATATGGGAGCTACCCACTCGTCTCAGCACACGGTACCAAATGCACAACAATTCACTCGACCTGCTGTTGCCCAGCTCATGAGATGTGGGAGCTACCCACTCCGCTCATAGTGGCTAACAGATCCCAGCAGGGAGATGAGGCATACGGGAGTTACCCGCTCGTCCTCCAACACAAGCATCCTGGTACACACAAATCAAGATAACAAGGCACGGCTAAACCAGATCTGAGTTCAACACATGAACAATGCGTGTATGCACATGCAATAGAATGCAACAGCCAACGAATAGCATACACAGTACAGCAGATCAGCAAGCAAACACATATATCCATGCCAAATCCAACGCTGTGAAACAAGCTCACATCCGTACCTCAGTTTTGAGCTATAATTACCACAAACGAAGTCCCGAGCAACCAAATCTAAAACCTGCTAAGCCAAACAACGACGCTAACTCAGGGACGCAAAGCACAGAACCCACCGCTGGGAGCTACGAGCTCAACCAGCTTCGTCCTACCCTACGAGCTCAACAACCAGCTCTAAACAAAGCACAAGGGCAGAATTAACACTTATCCAACAAGCTACCTGAACAGCAAAAGCAAATATGCGCTTATGATAACAGACTACATAAGGGAGATGTCTTCGCGATCCACCTCCAGCTCCTCCAAAGTCTCTAAAAGAGGTATAGGAAGATAGGTCTCGGCAAGAGGACTCCAGCGCTACCACTCTCGCTTCCGTCGGAGCTGCCTACCCCCGACAATCGGAGAAGATAAGGTTTGGTGAACAGTAGCTAGGGTATCGCGACAAGGTAAGGTTACGAGAATATTTCTAAGTGTCGGAAAGAGATAATGGCGAGACAGAAGTCAAAGTTCTCAATATATACTTAAGTCTCCCAGATCTGCTAGACAACAGCCACCGACAACTTAAGATCCAAAGCTGATCCCAACTCAGATCTGAGTATCACTCCAGATCTGGACCATACGCTAAGCAGATTTGGAACTTACCCAAACAAAGTCGCACCAAGAACCGCTCGCTCAATAGGACACATTATCCCGCTAGCCAAGTCTGAATCACTAAACGGCGTCGCATTGCTTCCACGCCAGAACAGTCAGATCTGACTCACGAAACCCGCAAAATCTGAAAGCCACTGGACCGCATCGGTCTACCCCACAACACGAACCGGGACTAAGAATCGGATCTGTCCACGCACCACTAACAACGTGCACATGCTCAATCTGGATCCTTGCCAAACGACAACGTTTCGCTACCCGCACTATATAATCCACCTGTGCGCCCAGAATAACGCGCGATTACCAGATCTGATTACAGGATCTGAATACAGTTGACCCACGTTGACCAACACTCAAGTCTTATTCATATTCCGCCGAATATCCAACTATTCGGAGCTATTCTAAACACTGATACCGACCCAATAGCTTCACCAAGCATACCAGCTCAAAGCTGGCTCATCCCAGATCTGTTTAAGCAAAATCTGGTCTATGCTAAACCCGATTAATTAACTCAATTAATTCATTAAACTTTCGGGTCTCACAAAAAGTCAACAAAGCCTGCAAATTCATTAAATGATAAAACACACAAGGTACAATTATGTCAGAACTTTACAGAAGTCTTTTTCAACGGCTACAACTTTATGTCTAACGGATAGAATTGCACAGACTATATATGCAGAAGACTAAGAACAGAGTGGAGAGCAATATACAAGTGATGCACAAGCATTACACGAGAGAAAATTGGAGAGCAGTGCATGTTCAATAGTCGAGATCTTGCACACTCAGGTGGCAACTGGTGTATAAGAGAGCCAATGTCCAGGTGTGAGCTGGTGCACAAGCCGAGAGCTTAAATGCAAACTCATAGTCGACTGCACAACCAGGGAAGAATATGAAGATATCAGCTTTGTAGAAGAACTTCATAGTGTGTGAGAAAACAACCGAGAGAGTGAGCTTACAGTGTAAATTTCTCACACACAGATTCACTCACAGTTTCGAGAGATGAGCTGAATAGATTAGATGAGTGAATCACAAACATATTTCATTGTAGTCTTTCTCACTGAGACGTAAAAGAAGTATTAGACAAGTCACACAGCCTGCGAGCTGGTGTGCAGCAGAGGCTAGAAATTCTCGCAGCTGAGGGATGTTCGATCGGGTCTGTACAGAGTGCTGTAAGATCAAATCTTCTAGTGGATACTTCCAGCTATGGAAGAATGGGAGACGTAGGAGATCAAGCTCCGAACTTCCATAAACAACTTCGCAGCCTATTACATTCTTTACAATTTACTGCATTCACGCATACATGATTTAAAATCGATCTTTAAATCTTTCAATTTTCAGAAAGTATTTCGGGTTCCTTTCCGCATGATTTTTAATCATACCTGATACTTCTCGGTACTAAAACATTTCAAGAATCAGGTTGCAGCTCGTATTTTCATAGACCAGATTGCACGCGATCTGGACCAGCACGCAGCGCTGCTCCGTGCTGATCCATCTTAGGTGTGATCTGCCTTTTGGTTATTGCGTGCTATGTTTCAAAACATTTTTAAATGTACGTAATATATATTTTCGATCCAGGAATTGGTGCCTGAGCTGTGTGAGAGCTCACGACACCCCCCTTTTCGTTTCCATCAATTGGTATCAGAGCTCGGTATCTTAGTGTCTGAACAGTATTATCATTTGCATTCATTAAATATGTCGATTTCTCACAATAAAATTCCCATGTTTTATAAGGAGGAATACGACGTCTAGAAGATTCGTATGCAAGCTCACCTGGTGGCCCAAGACGATGATATGTGGTTCGCTATAACATACGGCCCCAAGAAGATCATGAAACCAAATCCAGCAGTGGCCATCTCAGCCGGTGCAGCTCAATGGGTGGACAAGCCCAGATTAGAATGGATGTAGGATAAAAAGAAAGCAAATCTGGACAATGTGGCTAAGGACATATTAATAAGACTTTGGACAACATGTTCAGAAAGATTCAAACGTGTACCACGGCCAAAGAGATATGGGAGAAGCTTACCGAGATATGTGAGGGCAATGAGGAGACCAAAGAAAACAAGCTGACTGTGGCCTTGCAAAAGTTCGAACTGATCAGGATGAAGCCTGAAGAGACTATGGGAGAGTTTCATGAAAGTTTCAGCTCGCTAATGATAGAGCTGACCAGACTGGGGAAAGAATATATGAACAGGGAGCTGGCCCTGAAGGTGATGAGAGCGTTGCCAAAGGAATGGGACGTGAAAACTATGGCTATGCGGGAGTCCAAGGATTTGAATAAGTTGGAGCTCCAAGATCTTTTTGCAAATCTGAAGGCCTATGAGTTTGAATTGGAAACAAGAACAGAATCAGAGCCTTCAACATCCCAGCCTACCAAAACTCTTGCTGCAACCATGCCAGAACAGAGTCCCAGAGCAAATCAGCTGAGGAACTTAGCAATGATGCTAAGTCCCACTTCATCAAGAAATTCGGGAAATTTATGCGAAAGCATAACTCTAAACATATCTGTTTTGATTCAAGTAAAAGAATCCAAATACTTCTTCTGACAAGTGTTACAGCTGTGGCAGGCCTGGTCACTTCATAGCTGACTACAGGAAGCTCAAGCTGGATGCAAAGAAGCAACCAGATCACGGTAACAAAGAAAAGAAGGAGAAGAAGTTTTGAAGAAAGAGGAGGACGAAAAAAGCCATGGTAGTCGTGAAACAAAATTTCATGGGCAGACACAGATTCAGAGGAGTCTAGCTCAGGGACGTTCTCATCAAGCGATAGTGATGAAGAAGTATAGTGTCTCATGACTGATGACACTGATGAGGTATTTGACTTCTCAAATCTTGAGTTTACACGTGAGGACCTAGTCACTGCACTTAATGACATGGTCAATGAGTAAAAGAAGCTTTCTCAATCATTTGAGGAGGTCAAGGCTGAAAAGGAGAGCCTTGCGACAAAAGCTGAGCTGGTAAGCTTAAGCGAGTTACAGGCTGCTCTAAGTACGCTAATGACTGAGAATGAGCAATTGAGAAGCAGGTCGCAGAAGATAGTAAATGAAAATCAGCGCTTAGCTGAAACCATAAGCTCGTGGACCAAGTCGCCTGCTTCCCTTGATAAATTGCATGGAGCTATGAAGCCATTCGATGACAGATCCGGGTTGGGCTATGGTAGCAATGATAGCAATAATGCAGAGACTAGTTGTACCCCAAAGCTGGATAGGACAAAGCTTCAAACAATGAACTTTGTAAAAATCCAACACGAGACAGCCTGAAGAGGCGCAATCTAATGAGTCACCAATAGCAGTTAAGCCTCCAATCTGGCAAGGACAATACTGCGGGATGGGGTATACTGCTCCTAAGAAGTCTAAAGAGAGCTGGCTAAAAGAAACGAGTAGAACAGATGAGGGGTCAACCCAAATCTGGTGGAGAAAGCAGGCCAGTTCTCGAAAGTTTTTGTGAAGGACGGACAGTACAGGCCTAAGTACAATAAGCCCAGATCTTATGGCAAAATTGCTCATCCGAATAATTTCAGATCACGAAACACACACAGACCACACACATAATTTGATGCACGCACTGATAAATTGGTTAAGATTATCCAAGTATGGGTCCCGAAAGGATTAATCAAGCCTGGACCCAAGTAAATCAAAGGGTACCAAACTTTTTCTTGTTTGTGATTGCAGGAACAACAGATTTCAAGATTGCGGCAATAAACCTGGTACCTGGATAGTGGATGTGTAAGGCACATGACTGGTAACCCCAAGCTGTTATCAGATCTCAAGACGTGCAATTGACCTAAAATCACCTTCGAAGATAATTCAAATGGTAACATTGTGGGTAAGGGTAAACTTATCCATGGTAACTTTACTGTCAACAATGTTCTCCTAGTTGAAAGCTTGTGCAATAATTTGATAAGTATCAGTAAATTGTGTGACAGTAATTATTCAGTTAAGTTTCGAAAGCACACATGCACAGTTCAAAATCCTAAAGATCTGGCCGTGCTGGTAGGTTACAGATCTGGGAATACCTACAAACTGGTCAGATCAGTCGCATACTGAACAAACTTTCCTAGTAGCTGACTCTTCTAAGAGCTGGCTATGGCATCGGCGGATCAATCATCTAAGTTTTAAAACTATTGCCAATCTGAGTTCGTGTGAGTTAGTTAATGGCTTGCCTAACATAAAATTTTCAAAAGACAAGATTTTCTCTGCGTGTCGGCTGGGAAAACCTATTACAACTATTTTAAAAAATATAGGCAGTAACAAATCTCTTGTAAGCTGCAACTTTTAACACATGGATCTTCTCGGTCCCATACCCGTGACCAGTTTAGGGGGAACGAAGTACACCCTTGTTGTTGTTGATGCTTTTTCAAAATTTACATGGGTGTTGTTTTTAAAATCTAAATATCAAACTGCCGATCAGCTGACAAAGCTTTTAAAACATTTACAAAATGGCAAATCTTGCAGTGTTAACCGGATAACAAGTGATAGAGGAACTGAGTTTTTAAATTATAAGCTATCATTTTATCTGGATGACATTGGAATTAAGCACGAGTTGTTGCAGCTAAAACACCTCAGCAAAACGGGTTAGTTGAGCATAAAAATCGTACTTTAAAAGAAGCTGCTACAACCATGTTTGCTGATTCAGGAATTTCAAAGAAATTTTGGGCTGAAGCAGTTAACACAGCTTTCTATACTCAGAACAGATTGATTATTAATAAGTGCCATGGTGTAATCCCATATGAGATCTGGAATGACAATAAACCTGATATTTCTTATTTCAGGGTGTTTGGATGCAGATGTTTCATCCACCACAACGGTAAAAACTATTATCTGAAAGCTTTTGATGTCAAATCTGATGCAGGTATCTTTCTAGGATACTCAGCTGTGAGCAAAGTCTACAGAGTCTTCAACAACAAGACGCTTACTGTTGAAAAATCAGCTCACGTGGTCTTTGATGAGACCAGCTTCATATCAACATCAGCTGCCAAACTGAATGACTTGTGCACTCGTCTGGAATCAACCAAATTAGATGAATCAAGTGACGACGAGGCACATAACCCATCTCAAGCTAATGACCAGCATGCACTGGATACACCACTTACCAACGCCGATATTCAAAAAGTTGCTCAAGTTGGTATCCCAGGTAACATTGAAGTCATTGATTTGACTAACAGTGACCCAATACAGGACCAATGAGTAAAAGATGTGCCAGATGTGAGTGCTTTAAGATCAAATCGTCTAGTGGATCCTTTCAGCAATGGAAGAAGCGGAGACGTAGGAGATGAAGATCCGAACTTCCATAAACAAATGCACATGCGTATTAGCTAATAATTCCACTTCATACAATAAATGGGAATCGAATCCGTGACTGATAGGATCGAAAAGAAGGTGTCTCATGAGTTCTCACACAACTCGCGTAAGTTCTCACACAACTTAAGACATAGAACCCTTGAGTTACGTACATTTTAAAATTTTGAGTTGAAAAACCAGCACGCAACCAGAAACCGGATCGTGCAGGAAACACACCAGCGGCTCTGCGAGCTGGTCCGAAAAACAAGCGATCTGGTTTCTTTAAGTCTTGAGTTGCAATAGCTCAGTGTTCTTGAAATGTTAGTGCACCGAGAACAGATTGTTGGAGCAGCGGCGGATCCGGATCCCGCTCCCGGGACGCAGCGGAAGAATTAAAAATTGGAGCCCGAGAATGGTCAATACACCTATATAATTAATTAAAAACATTCATAGAATGTTTAGAATATACCTTGCTGGCGTCTAGGCGCCTGGCTCCAACCAATTCCACGGGGAAATTGGCACTTTAACGATTGAACAGCTACGGCCTCCTAATCCGGTTCACGATCGAAATCTCAATTCCTTCGCCGGTTTGCACTAGAAAACCGACGAAAGTTTCACGGACGGAATCTCCTCGCCGGAATGGTCGGAATAAATTCCGACGGCGGTGGCGAGGGGAGGAGAGGAAGGGAGAATATTAGCTGAGAAGCTTTTTGGTGTGTTTCAAATGAATACCCTAGGGCCCCTATTTATAGATTTTTCATGGGCTTAAACCAAGTTAATGGGTTTGGGTCGGGCCCAGGCCCAGGTGTACATTGGTTTCAAGTCCATCGTTGTGACTTTATCATAATCCCTATCGACGATCAGATCGAACCGATCTACACAGTTTACAAAAGTGAACATTATGATGTGAAAATAATATTTCGGACCACCTAATCCAAAATAGCAGTTAGGCCCCTATAAGCTTTAAGGATAGTCAAACTAGTCCAAGTTTAAGGAAATTGCATTTTCACCCTATTTAATTTTAGGAAGTCACACTTCCATCCTTCCTCCTACTATACTCAATAAATTGAGCTTAATTTCCGTACGGGAATTGAGAAACCAGTACTTGTGTGACCCTCAATGATTCAGGGATACAGCTAGCTGTGGGCTCACAAAATTTGTGACTCTGAAACCATATTTTCGGACTAACCCATCGGATCATGGTAAAGCGTCTAGCAACATCGTCCCATGATCCCCTAGGTATCACTGATAGTGCCCGAAAGAACCAGTTGGTCATGGTTAGCGTACAGTACGGTCATTTCAACACAAATATTTCGATCAGATCAATTACCATTGGTAAATCGAGAGTCGCTAGAGATCTAATAACCATGCATACATCTTGGAGATCAAATAGTGACATCGCATGTGTTACTATGTAAACTCATTTATCCAAAACACATCTAGTACTCTGGCCAGAGATTTATCATCAGGCCTCGTGCACACATCAGAGACAAAACACGCAAAACAAGCGGAAGCTACTAAAA
>KQ991100.1:0-19781 GCA_001598015.1 Dorcoceras hygrometricum | reverse complement strand
TCGATAAACGGGTCAAAGTGAGGCATCTATCATGTAGAGTCTCAATGACGTTTCGAGTAATGAGGGCTAATCTGTACAACCAAGACCTCAGACTTAATCCACTCGACAAATAGTAATCACTTGGAAAGTCCGAACGATGGTTGTTCGATAGATCACCAGGTCACTATCCATCTGCATGCTCAGAACATCACTATGTTCTCTACCAATGAAACGTGGTACTTCACATCGCAGATGCTAGTCTCAAGCTCGGACGACCCTTATCCTCTTTTGGACGGCCCAATTGACTAGGACCAGGTTTATAATACACAGTGACTGTTAGATGTGTTTCATGATAGCCATCAAATCCACTATCACATCTAACATACACTATAGTGCATTCAAGGTCTTTATCCAACAATTGTAATCATAATAATGAAGATAAAAAATGTCATAAAATAATGCGAATTTCATAAATAAAGATCGTTTTACATAGAGTCAACAAGAACCCACACGCCACAAGTTGGCTAGTTGGGCACCTACTCTAACACAGATTGGTATGAAGTAAATTCATGCGGAAACAACCCAAACTGAACTCTGAAAATCGAAAGCTTATTCAACAATTTAAATATGTGCAATGTGTGAATGAAATATGCAATGCAGAAAACAGTAAAGAACAAACATATTTGTTTCTGGAAGTTCGGAGCTGAATATCCTACGTCCTCCTTTCTTCCGCAATCGGGAAGGAATCCACTAGAAGACTATGATTATAGCGACCCTCGCTGCAACCCATTCCAACAGCTCAGCAGACTGCGAGAACTCCTAGCCACCAATGCACACCAGCCCGCAAGCTGCGTGTGTCTAACTCACTTCTTTTACGTCTCAGTGAGAAAGACTACACACATTTCTTTAACTTCTCAGTGCGAAATACAACACACACTTCTTTATGTCTCAGTACGAAAGACAACTAGACTTGTTTAATATCTATGTCCAAAGACTACAATGGAAGTCATTTTTGTTTTGATTCACTCAGCTAATCTAATCAGCCCTCTCAAATATATGTGAGTGAATCATGTGTGAGATTTACAGTGTATGCTCAATTTCTCGAAGATAAAATCTTACATACTTGGAAGCGCTCCTCTCTGAGCTGGTTATCTGCTATCTTCCCATGGTTGTGATTTCTTCTGTTTTTGTGTTGTGAATTTGCACAACACTTTTCGACTTCGTATTTCTCTCATCCGCGCCACTTTGCTTGTGCTCTGTTCTTGATATTTATAGCCCGACGCGGAGATTAATCTATTGGACACAAATTAGTAGCCGTTGAAAATTATTCTGACACTGTTTTACTTTGCGTCCTTTGTCTTTAAATGCGTCGCAGGATTTTCTTCACTTTATCATGTGAGCACTGTTATGAGAAGACAATACAAGCAAATCGATTTGAATACTGAAAAAAAATCTTCGTATAGTCTTGTATTCAAATCGCTTTGCTCGTAGATTTGATATCTGTCATGTTATCCGGGCTGGTTTGACCTTAACCAGTTTGCCAGCTTATCTCCTTTCTGATTTGTACTGAGCTGGTCTTTACTATGAGCTGGTTGCTTCTTCAAAGCTCTCTTCTTCTCTTATCATCTGCTCTTGTTCGCAACTGCTCTTGAGCAACTTTTCTAATTTGCTCTTGTCATGTGCTCTTGTACTGCTCTTGTACACAGCTGCTTTTGTTCTTCAAGCTGGCTTGTTCATACCACTAAGCAGGTCACCTGCTCCTGAATACTTCTGGGCTCTGAGCTTGTTTCCCAGGTGGTTTCCTTCCCAGCTGGTCACTTCTTCCACTACAGGAGCCTTCTGCTTTCCATCATCATCTCTCTCATAAGCATCCAACTTGACCAGATCTCACCGATCCGGGTTTCTCTTCTTGAATACTTCTGGGCTCTGAGCTTGTTTCCCAGGTGGTTTCCTTCCCAGCTGGTCACTTCTTCCACTACAGGAGCCTTCTGCTTTCCATCATCATCTCTCTCATAAGCATCCAGCTTGACCAGATCTCACCGATCCGGGTTTCTCTTCTCCGAGCTGGTCTGCTACAGTTTGAGCTGGTTTGTCTTTAACCAGCCTGGCTATATTCTTTTCGTCAAGAGCCACTGTGTTACTTGCTTGTCCTCTTGGTCCATTCAGACACCTCATCCAAACCATCAGCAAGCACATAGTTAATCAACTGGTTGATTGAGCCAGTTCTTCGAGAATACTTTAAACCTTATCCTCGTAGAGCTGCAATCCAGCACCAGTGATTCTACAATAGTCAGTTCTGATTCCTATGATGAACTGATTATTGTTGCGCTTAGTAATCTGGCCTGCACTTGATCACTGCACTTGTCTATTCATCGACACTTGAACACTGCAATTGTACTCGGCACTTGATCTGCGCATGAACCATTCTGCTCTTCTCTTCACTGTGCTTGATCATTGTCCTGCTCCTGCTCCAAGCTGGTAAACAAGCTTGGTGTTCCCTGCACTCCGGAAGTAAACTGCTGTATCAGCTTGGATGTCCCCTCACTGTTCCAGCGTAGATATCTTCAACCAGATCAGCTTAGGAGTCCCCTCACTGTTCCAGTTTGGATATCTTCTTGTCTATTCCAGACTTAGCAAGCTGCGTATTTCACGTAGAGCATTAGTACAATAATAACAGAGTTTGTGTTAATCAAACTTAGATTATGATCTGTAAAAACAGATCCAACAGTGACCTTGGTTATGATACCAATTGTAGGACCGAGCGTTTGATGCTTTACCAAAAGCTATAACTGATGGTAACGGTGCAACTCCATTCTTTTAAAATCCTATAGCAAACAAGGGACACGGTTCGATCGCTCTATCTAACAGAGATAATTATTGCACTCCAACGATTTTAAATTTTTTTATTTGTTGTACCTTTTTATCTCGCAATTGGTGATGGTTTCTTTACGTTAGTACGTGATCATGAATAATTTTTAATAGTAATGTATTTTACCATGATAATAAAACAAAGCAAATGGATCATACGATGACTTTTTCCCAAAACATGAACGTATCGAGATGCAGAAGTTAAATAAACAAAACCATTTTTTTATCTATAAGAAGCAGCACTCGTCATTGGGTCCACTAAACTTTAATTTATTTTGACTCATGTTCACATTTATTTATAGCAATAAATAGAAAACAATTTGGATCTTCAAATAGCATTTTTATCGTTCAATAAATTACGTAACAGAAGATAAGATTTAAACTTATGATTCAGATATTTTCTTTTTCAAACTACTATTTCATATATTAGAGAAAAGCAGTATTCATGTATTTTAAAATACGATTTTTCAACAGCTTAGATAATCAGCTCATTTTAAAATATGTTTTGGCCATACATGAAAAGGTGAATTTAAATATTTTGAGCATGAACAGGGTTTTGAATTTGATGTTATTATTCTTGGTTACTCTTTATTCCGCTCTCACGCACAAATAAGCTCTCGGGCCTCAGAGCAGCACGCGACAACAGATCAGCTCACGTCTGTTGATCCCTACTAGATGATTCATTCTCTAAGCTGATCCCCGACGTACATTTAACAGCTTCCAGACAGACCTCAAATCAACCTGCAACATAAGTTCATCATGGAAAACCCGCTCGCGCCTAAGCTAATCCTCACAAACTACGATCCTTCCAAGTTGAAATATTGAAATATTAAAATATTGTGCGACTTGTACGCGACATGCTAATATGGCTTTTTTTTA
The DNA here is from genome assembly GCA_001598015.1 of Dorcoceras hygrometricum. Taxonomy (NCBI): domain Eukaryota; kingdom Viridiplantae; phylum Streptophyta; class Magnoliopsida; order Lamiales; family Gesneriaceae; genus Dorcoceras; species Dorcoceras hygrometricum. The sequence goes on along the minus strand of KQ991100.1, from coordinate 16,055 downwards.
TTGAAATGTTGAAAAATTCACCAGGAACAACTCAAACTCATATTTCTGTTTTCATAAGAAAATTATATTACATGATCAACTCAAACGTGGGATCTGTTTCAAGTATTCACATATGTCGAAAAACAATTAATCTGCTTTTCTCTAATCTATGAGATGTTCTTCTAAGCTGATTACTTCTCTTTAATCTGTGAGCTGTTCGTCTAAGCTGAGGTGCTTCTCTCTTGAGCTGTTCATCTAAGCTAGTCTGCTTCTCTCTAATCTGTGAGTTGTTCGTCTAAACTGATCTTCTTCTCTCTAATCTATGGGTTATTCGTCTACGCTGATCTACAGCTTCCCTTTAATCTATTCAAGTTCTTATCTGTTCTAATCTGCTATTGTAACTCGGTGATGATATCATTTCTAAGCTGATACCTTCTCTAAACTGGTTTCTTCTATGCTGATCTTTGTTGTAACCTGGATCAACTTGGATGTCGTCTGCTGGATCAGTTTGGACGTCCCCTACTGGATCAGCTTGGACATCTTCTCAATTGAACTCGGTTCGTTGTTTCTCAGCTCGCGTCTAATCTGATCTTTATCAGTTTAGCCTGCACACTCAATTAAATCGCTAGAAACAAATTAACAAGTTTTGCGTTCATTAAAATCAAGATCTGATCTGTGTAACAGATCCAACATAAAACCTATCCAATTTAAAATAAATGCAACTAAAACGGACAAGAAAATCGACATTAACAAAACAAAGTATTTTCCCATACTTTTATCGAGGAAAAAAACAGTATTTTCTCATACTTTCATAAGAAAATTACAATACATGACCAACTCCAAACGTGGTATCTGGTCATGACGAACCACAATCTGGAAACAGAGATATGCCTTGGGTTACCTACGGCAGGGGAAACGTACTACGGAACAACTTTCGGTGCACGATGGCGGTGACGGAGACCCGATGAGTGATGTGGACCATCTGCCAAATTTCGTCACTCGATCTTGATTTAAATGTGAGTGGATTGTTGAAAAACTTTCCCGAGAAGCTTCTTGATGTGGCAGAAAAGCTGACAAAATGAATTACAAAGGCCAGCTCAGCATGTCGCGCACGAGGCGCTCATCTACAGGTATGCAGCATATCAAAACCGTATATATATATAATTTTATTGAACATTTCAGAGAATGGGTTTTAATTTCTTTTTATTTGTTGGACCTTTTTATGTCGCAATTGATGGTTGTTTTTATGTTTGTTCGTGATCATGAATAATTTTTAATAGTAAATGTATTTTACCATGATAACAAAACAAAACAAATGAATCATACGATGACTTTTTCCCAAAACATGAACGTATCGATTTGCAGAAGTTAAATAAACAAAACCATTTTTCATCTATAAGAAGCAGCACTCGTCGTTGGGTCCACTAAACTTTAATTTATTTTGACTCATGTTCGCATTTATTTATACCGATAAATAAATAGTAAACAATTTCGGATCTTCAAATTGCACATTTATTGTTCCAAAAATTACGTAACAGAAGATAAGATTCAAATATTTTCATTTTTCAAAACAAGCTGCCCTTTATCATTTTCCACAATCTTGTTCATCCTTATCTAATCCTTCATATCATTTGAAATATAGGAACGCATCAGATTCACTTCTCCAAAATTCAATTATAAATTATAAACTTGCATAAAGAGATATATAATCACATGAATAATTATTGGGTACCTAATGATTCCAATGACCACCGAGGTATAGAGATAAGTATCCTGATCGGATATGTGAATCATAATTTATTTTACGATGACTATATTATATATGGCCTCTAATATGCAAAAATATAATGAAAAGGAATATTTCGTAATCTATATGTAATTTCATATAATATATTCACACAATATGAGACTAATAATGCAGGAGATATAAATAAGGTGTCAGCATCATTAAGTTCGATTATTATATACTATAATTAGTGCAGTAGTTAGATGTATTATCATGAGTGACTAGAAAATGGAGAATACGTCAAAAATATTGGGAAGCCATTAGTCAAAGTAAGCCAAGTTGGATATATAACAACAAACCAATGATAGAGCGTAAAGTTGACCAATATGGCGTACATTGGTCTACGGATACAATATTTAATCCGAAGAACTCGTGCTCCGTATTTATCCACTATAACCAAAAGATATTCAAATAAATCACGATCTGCGGCAATATCCGTCTATATATTTGAGGGCTTATATAATTTTTTTTTATATCAATCTGTATCTCCATATCTTGAAGGGAGTAGCCATGGCGGGCGGAGGGGTTATGGATTCCACCGGTGGAGCTAGAGCACATCTTTATGAATATAGAATCACATCTTATTTCATTTTTGCTTGCATTGTTGGGTCTATGGGGGGTTCTTTGTTTGGCTATGATCTTGGCGTTTCTGGTGAGCTTTTTGTTTTTGTCTCTATCAGTGGATTTTGATTCTTGTTGTTGTTTGGAATAATGGGAATCTTAAAGTTTTGTCATTTTTCAATTTACTTTGCTTACCTTTACTGGGTTTCTGGGGTAATTCATTGTGTTTCATAGTCTTGGATCATGTTTTTTTTTTACAGGTTTTTACTGTGTTAGATTATAATTCTTATTTTGCTGAAATGGATGTGCAAATGGTTGTTTGTGTCAAGAAAAAAAAATGGAAGAAAGATTGATAAGATTTGGCCAAAAAAGTAACTGTATGATGACAAAATTTAAATTTGATTTTATGATAATGCATATATTTCTTTTCTTTTGACTTAAAAGTGGGATAAAAAAAGATGGGATCATAACCTTGTGACTTTTAGTTTAGTCCATTTTCTTTAAGCTTTTGGATTTGGATTTGCCACTGTTTTTCAGTAACCATATGTTTCTTCCATGTATATGACCAATTTTGCATTTTATTAAAAACTTGAATACTTGTACTATTTGAAAGTTGAATTGGGATATGTAACAGGTGGAGTGACCTCCATGGATGATTTTCTAAAGGAATTTTTCCCCCATGTGTATAGAAGGAAACAAGCACATCTTAAAGAAACAGATTACTGTAAATATGATAATCAGATACTGACTCTCTTTACATCGTCTCTGTACCTTGCGGCATTGATTTCCACCTTCGGAGCATCCCATGTAACCCGAAGTAAAGGTAGACGAATCAGTATCATTTGTGGATCCATTAGTTTCTTTGCAGGAGCAGTCCTAAATGCTGCGGCACAAAACATTGCAATGCTGATCATTGGTAGGTGTCTTCTTGGTTTTGGCATCGGATTTGGCAATCAAGTAAGCGAAAGTATTAATAGTCTACATGAAAACGAGATGAGGAAAAAAGTAGTGTATTTGATTTTTGATTCTTGAACAGGCTGTTCCTCTGTATCTTTCGGAAATGGCTCCAGCTAAGATCCGTGGGGCCGTTAACCAGCTGTTTCAACTCACAACTTGTTTGGGAATTTTGATAGCTAATTTTGTTAATTATGGGGTTGAAAGAATACACCCATGGGGGTGGCGACTGTCACTTGGCTTAGCTGCAGTCCCCGCTATACTCATGTTTGTTGGTGGGATTTTCTTGCCTGAAACCCCAAATAGTCTTGTAGAACAGGGAAAATTGGAAGAAGGGAGGCAAGTCTTGGAGAGAATTAGAGGAACTCCGAAAGTCGAAGCAGAGTTTCAAGACCTTATTGATGCTAGTCGAGCTGCCAAAGCCATAAAGCATCCATTTAGGAATCTTTTGCAGCGAAAAAACCGGCCCCATTGGTGCGTCGGCGCGCTAGGTATACCTGCATTCCAGCAACTTACTGGCATGAACTCGATTCTCTTCTATGCCCCAGTCATTTTCCAGAGCTTGGGATTCGGCTCAGGCGCATCCCTGTACTCATCAGCGATTACTAGTTCAGCTCTGGTTGCGGCTACACTGATATCTATGTTCTTTGTTGACAAATTCGGTAGACGAAAATTCTTTCTGGAAGCGGGCTGCGAATTGTTCCTTTGCTCGGTACTCTCTTCAAATCTTCCGAAACACATATCTTAAAACCATTTTAATACTAACACAAAAATCTTGACTACACACAGGTTGCCATTGCCATAACATTGGCACTAGAATTTGGGCAGGGCAAAATGCTGCCTAAAGGAATCGGGATCTTCCTCGTGGTCGTGATATGCGTGTTTGTGCTCGCTTATGGAAGATCTTGGGGTCCTTTGGGCTGGTTAGTCCCAAGTGAACTCTTTCCGCTCGAGACGAGGTCTGCTGGACAAAGCATGGTCGTCTGTGTTAACATGATCTTCACCGCATTGATCGCGCAGTGTTTTCTTGCGGCCTTGTGCCACCTCAAATATGGGATCTTCCTAGTATTTGCTGGCTTGATTTTTATTATGAGTAGCTTCATATACTTCCTATTGCCCGAAACAAAGCAGGTTCCCATTGAGGAGATCTATTTGTTGTATCAGAGTCACTGGTTCTGGAAGAGATACGTCGGACCAGAGGACAGGGCAGCTGAGTTGTCTGGACAGAACGTATAGAATCCAGATAAAGATGATAATGAAATATGTTTTGTTTTCCTCCAAATTTCTTTTTCATGCCACAGGACTAGGATTTTGTCAAAGTTGATACTATGCTATTGGAATGGAACTTGGTTATAATATGTCCATTGATTTGATCTCCCAATTCTTGACAGCTTTATTCTTCAGTGTATGTAATTTTGCATATGAAGCTTTCAAGTCTCCTCTTGCTGAACTAAAATGAAGGGACCGATTCTTCCATTTGTTCCAAGGGTTGAGTTCATTTTAGGGACCGGTTCGTCCATTTGTTCCAAGGGTTGAGTTAATCACACAGATGTTTTTTCTTAAAGATGAATCGTCAAAACAAAAAATGTATGAACTTAAGGATATTTCGTCTCATGAGCTCGTATACATGCTCGTTTTATAGATTCGTAAGCCTGTATGTGAGCTCGAGCTTGAGCTCAGCTTGTTTATCTTGAGCTCGGCTCGTTTACTTACGAATCCTCGTGCCTTCATACTTGAGCATTTAATGTAGTCTCTGTCCTCCGTACTTATGTATTAAATGCTACTCCTTTTAAACTCAGTTAAGGCAATCTTCGTACTCAACATTCCTATCAAAATTCTGATGGTTGTCTTACTTTATGCAACATTTATATATTCTCTTCAAAATCAAAAGCTCAAAGGATATAATCTGATATTATATACTCTTTAGCGTGTTGATATGTCTAAGTTGTCCAACTAAACTCTAATTTGCTCTTGTTTATTTGTTCTTGAACAATTGTGCTATTCTGTCCTCAGCCAATTCTTATTGGTCTGTCTTGTATCGTGTCCAGCTGAGTTGACTATGTTTGTTCACCTATTATTTTATTATCACTAAAACTTAGATTAAATTTATTTTAACATGCTAGTTTTTTAAAAAACTGATCAATCTCGTTAAAAAAGAAGAATCTATATACTAACAACAAAATTTCATATTACCTAAGGACAATACCACATGGTATATAAATATTAACGTATAAAATACACTGATAAATTTGCCCACTCTTTATCTTTGATGCACTCCACAGTATGCACCATTAACAACTCAATCAGACTCTTGTAACTCCCAAGTCGTACATTAGACAAAAGAAAAAGTCATGCGGAATTTTATATGATTACGTGAATTTGGTTGCCATTTTCCAATTCAGTTTCTGTGTAATAATCCTGAATGGTTCACGTGAATCATGGCCATGAGGTCACAATTTTCCCGTGATTTCAGAGCAAGTCGTTCACTTTTAAGCCCGATTCATCCGATCGAATTGATTTAATTCGGAAGATTGTTTAATTTTTTAAAACAGTCAGGTTTTAAGGTTCAGTTTCGCATATTATTATGAAACCTCGGAAACTATTATTATTTTATTTAAATCTAATTTGGCCATAGAAAGGGAAGCAAAAAATAGTTCCTTGTAATAAATGAAATGGAATTTTCTTAAAATCAATTTTCTATGTTAAATTTTTGAACTGGTTTGCTAAAATTCCTTATTGAGGTGATCGAATTGAGTTTTTATCCGGTTCAGTTTACTCATAAAAAGTTCGATCGACACGGTATGTCCAAAAAAATTCAGTTGGTTCAGTTTACACATTTCGCTTTGACCAATAACTTCAACGTTATCTTTCTAGAAAGTTAACCCATTAATGAGCTTACAGAGTGTATAGGTCAGAGGCCTCGTCATGCAAAACAACCCTTCATGCAACATCTTTCTGTCCCAGGTACTTCCAGTACTTGTAGCAAATTCCTTTGTTTTCAATCTCCCCACATTAAATATATATGTATTTTCTAAAGCATATTTGGTTTAATAGGACTCAAATATTTATTGGTCGTGTGTATGGTAACTTGAGAAAGAAATACTAATTTAAAGAATAAAAAAGACAACGAAATTTTTAAGTTGAAAACCTTTAAAAGTTACTAGAGTAAACCATGGGCAAGATGAAAAAATTCTACTATAATTTCTAGGAATTGCACCATTTCATTATATTTTTAAAGAGGCATTCTCTTAATACTGGAAAAACTTGATAAATATTTATGAATACGTATAGGGGACGAAATAATTAAGAGTGAGATGATTTTATCAAAGGTAGGGAATTCTATTTTTAGAACTCTTCTTAAGAAATAATTCTCAGAATGAGATGATTGAAATAATTGAGAATGAGATGATTGTCTGTGAGGTAGGGAATTCTATTTATAGAACATTTTTAAGCCTATACTGAAAAGCAAATTCACAAATGAATTTGCTTTCCAATTTTGTCATCCACATGCCTCTTTTCAACTGTGAATCTGTTGTGCAGAGATGCTCAATTTAGATATTCGATTTCTCCCATTTAGATATTTAATTGATAATAAAGGCATCACCATATATCTTAAAAGCATCCTATATATCATATCATTTCAATCTTGTTGTTCCTTGCCGCTTACGTTATGCTAAGTCTTATTTCTTTTTTTCTTATTTCAATCTCGTTGTTCCTTGCCGCTTACGTTATGCTAAGTCTTATTTCTTTTTTTCTTTTTAAATTCAAGACTTTCTGGTATAATTCAATATCCGGTTTATATAACCAGCAACACGAAATCGTCGCCTGAAACATTATCCCCAATCTTTACGCTCTCAGCAAGGCTTTGTGCCACGTCCAACCAGGTGTACTCATCCCGCCCAATAGCGTAATTAGACCACGCTTGTAATATAGCTGCTCCTGAAACATTATCCCCAATCTTTACGCTCTCAGCAAGGCTTTGTGCCACGTCCAACCAGGTGTACTCATCCCGCCCAATAGCGTAATTAGACCACGCTTGTAATATAGCTGCTACCTTTAAGCGTATCGTGTCTATCGATCGTTAGGATGCACACGTAAAAGGTTAGGATGCACACGTAAAAGGTTTAGAGTGAGGTAGATTCTCATTCGTCCTAAGGAGTATTTTTACTCGATACTAGTGGTACAGATCCTTATGCCACTTATATGGCATAAGGAAGCATAAGCCGCTATTTACTGGATACATGAGTGGTATAGATCCTCAGTAAACCAGGAAAGATTGTTTATCAGCAGACCACTTGTACAAGCCATTAATATTAAATCCAACTATAGATAATCCAACTCTTATATTATTATTACAAGCTGGAACAATATGTACAAACCTATTAAACTATGTTTATACCAGAATCAAAGAGAATTAAACAACTATGGAGCCCAAAAGATACGAAGCAACACAACTAAACTGAACTAATAGAGGTGAAGAAATCTTAGAGATTCGACCACCCAATGCCCGGAACCGATAGCATAGATGGCTATATACTATGTTGCTTCATGCCTGTACTAATCATATGTACATTTACTGGATTTGAGAATTTGGAGGCCATTGATTCTCTATTTGTAAACCACTGCGCTGTCTTCCTTGCAATTGATATCCAAAGCCTCCGTATTCTCTCCGACTCGCTATTTTCGATGAGAAATGAATCATCAGACTCTGTGAATCTTGGATGAACTACTATCTCAGGATGAGGAAAGTTTGATCCGAGCTCTAAGAGCTTCGGTGAATCCGAGGCCGTAGGAAGGCCTGGAAAATTCAAGAAACTTTGTCCAGTTTGGTTGATGTTAGTACTCTTCATCTGATCATTTTCATCCTGAATCTCCTCAACTTCCATGGATTCCTCACTCACGAATCTTGCACTTGATTCGCTAAGAAACTCCGAGTTCCAGAACACGAGATCCGAAGAGCTGACGCTGCTCCATCGATTCTTGAAAACAGCATTAGAATAACCAACGACCCTGTGGTTGAATCTGTGGAACCTTTTCTGAAATTGATCATAATAGACACGTCGTTCGCCTCCTCCAGCACCCTGGTGAGAGCACAACCTGAAGCGCCTACCAAAGCTAAATCGTGAAGATGCAAGGCCATTTTCTTCTCTTTGAACATAGAGCTCAAAACTGGACCCATCTCTTAGCTGATCACCAGATTGGCTCCTCAAAGACCACAGAGTATCCGAACAGTACAACTCGGAAACGTCTTCCAGACTGATCTCTCGCCTGCAGAGGGGGCAGGTGGAGTGATTTTCGAGCCACTGGTCGATACATTCGACATGAAAAGCATGCTGACATTTCGGCAGCAGCCGAAGAATCTCAACGTCTTCGAATTTCGACAAACAAACCGAGCATTCGAGCCCTTCCCTTGATCCATGCATAGAAGAAAATCTGAAGCAAGGGAGTGAGTCTATCACTGCTTTATCGACCCCGGACGAAGCAGGCCTCAGTCGAAATACCCCATCTCGAATCCGGCCCCTTGCGTTCCGAATATCCGGTGCTCCCCGGTGGCAGAACTTGGCATGCAGAAGTAGAAGAAATGTCAGCAAAAACGTGGCGGACAGAAAAGCAACCACAAGATCTACACTCGGCTTGAAATTTTTTGAACCATGAGAATTCTCTACTACTTGTGCTCTAACATCAAAGATCACAACCAACAAAATGAAATGGACAAGGATAAGTGATTTGATCATGTTCAACCAGTGGATTCTTCTGAGCTTTCTCAACCTTTTTATCCTAAATTTTCGAAATGATCTTCAGAAAAGACTTCCCTCATGTCTAACATATGAATGACACTCCACATTAGTGTCGTGTCCAATTATACTATACTCGTCTTAATCACCGGATACATCACATGGCATGCCAGACACGTATATCTATCGTGTCTTACCAAATCTATGTTATTGATATAATCCGACACATGGAGCACAAAAGAGTATTAATGATCCCCATGCAGTTTGATATTTAAGGAAATTCGGAGTTTTTAATGTAAGAAACTTTATAAATATATCCTCCTCGTACCAAAACCCAAAGGAATTAAACAAGTATGGATCCCAAGAAACATATCTTCATATCATTTCTAACCTGTAATGAACTTTTAAATGTCTGTTTCTTACTTCTGGAAATCAGAAACCACGCATCTTCGGAATAGAATAAAATATTCGGGATGGTTTTATTGTCTACTCACGTCCCCGCCAAGGATGGAGCCAGAAAAATCATATGTAGGCGAAGAAACAGATATAGTAATTCATACTTGTTTAACCATCCTCCCTCCCTGATTAGGCTCGAAACAGAATGCCGATTAACTCAAGCCAAAGTTTTTCATATAGAGTCACCGTCCCTGTTGGATTCGATTTTTTTAGGCCATCTCTGACCTATAACTCTATTTTGGTACAATTTATATAGTAAAATCTTTCACCTACTCTTCAAATCTTTCCCAAAAGATATATCCTCGTACTTCAAATCTTTCCCATAAAATATATTCTCGTAATATTTCATGAATTCCAATATTTTAACAATATAATTATTATTAATATTTTAATTGTTATTTAAATAAGAAATTATAATAATTTGATATAAATTAAAAAATTTTAATTAAATATTAAAATAGATCAATAACTTAAATATATAAAATTTAATTGAAAAATATGATTTTGGAGAAACTGGATCTAATTGATTTATTATTCTGTTAATTAATTAAATATTTTAAATCAATAGAAAGATTAAGTTCATTTAAATTATTAATTTATGTACATTTAATAAAAAGTTCTAAATTTTTAATATAAATCAAAAAACAGAAATATCCTAATATTTATTAGTATTAGTAAAATTAATTATTTAAATTACTTATTAATTTAGATTTTTTTGAATTATTTTATATAAATATAATTTTTAAATAATTATTTAGTATAATAAAAAACGAGGAAAGAAAATATAGATATTTGGCGCAGAGCAAAAAACTCTGCATCAAATACGGTGCAAAATATTTGATGTTGCACCATTTTGAAGAAATGAGGCAGATGGTTGGACTTAATTTTGCAGCACCAAAATAATATTTATACCATTTTGGTGTTGGGTTGGAGATTATCTTAGAGTAGCTCCTATATCAATCACTTTCATTCCTCTCGTCAAACCATATGTAGCTATGTTATGGATTTGAAATACAAACTTGATTAATGCATAAGTTTCATCCTTCACGGTGGATTCATTTGCACGTAAACTTGGAGATGAAAGAGCCTATTTTCACTGAAGGACTAGTATTCCACCCGTGCGATGCACGGAGATATAATTTTATTTAATTAATGATTAAAATAGTACGTATTAGCATTTGAATAATAATATGAATATAACCTAAAATAAATTATTGTAAACAGTATAATTGTGAAACAAAAAAATTTAATTACAAATTCTGAAAAACTTCTTTAAATACAACATTTGTTGTCGAATTTTTGTTTCTACTATTACTATCACATATCAAATATTTTTAAACCCTTTAGGTTAGTAACTCTAGATATAGCGACATACAACTGACCATGGCTAAAAACGAGATTCTTTAAAAGAAGTCCTACATGAGACAATGATTGACCTTGACTTTTGTCGATTGTCATTGCATATGATACAATTAAAGGAAATTGTCTTCGTTGAATTTAAAAGGAAGCCTTGGATCAGAAGTGGCAATGACATTCTGACCTCCAGATCTCCAGACCTCCAGAGCTCCAGATCTCCAGATCTCCCGACCTCCAGAGCTCTAGAGCTCCAGAGCTCCAGATCTCCCGACCTCCCGACCTTACATCCCGAGGCATCTTGAGGAACTACCTTCCGGATCTCCAGACCGCCAGAGCTCCAGATCTCCAGATCTCCCGACCTCCAGAGCTCCAGATATCCAGATCTCCCGACCTCCAGAGCTCTAGAGCTCCAGAGCTCCAGATCTCCCGACCTCCCGACCTTACATCCCGAGGCATCCGGAGGAACTACCTTCCAAAGCTCCAGACCTCCAGAGCTCTAGACCTCCAGATCTCCCGTCCTCCCGACCTTACATCCCGAGGTGGTATCAGCTCTTCGGCTGGACAAAATTCGGTTACATCAAATAGGTTTAATTTATTCATAAACTTTGAAAGTACATATAATAAAGTTCTGAAATTAAAATATCGGTATAGAAAGATATGAAAAATATTAGTAAAACATGATATATTGTTCTTTTTCCCAACTTTACAATCTAAATTTTAAAAGCATTGTTATCAAAAAAGAAAATATCCTCATGTAGAAAACGTGTGTGGAACTCACGTAACCACATATCTAAAGTCTTTTTCATCTTAATCTTTCCAAATATTTCGATATCATATCAAACACGTATTCCCTGTCGTATTCAAATATTTCAATACATGAAGCACAATACGATTGATTGCCCAAGCACCACAACCCAATCCTGATCTCTCAACTTTTTAATGGAATTACATCCACAAATTCGAAGTAACTATTTCTTGTCTATCAAGACATGCAAGTTGCGAATGAAGCTAGCTTACAAAAAGTCAAGTAACTAATATAAAAAAGCAAGCGTGGATCCTGCTCTTCGATGTACTACCGAAACGAAGAAAACTGTGACTTCTTTAATGTACAAATCTATTAAACTATCCTCTTCATACCGGAATCGAAGAGATTCAGACAAGTATGGATCTCAAAAAGCTATAAATCAACACAACTAAAACTGGTGTTTTAGAGATAAAGAACTCCCGAAAACGGATTGATGAATGCTCTGTTGTTTCATGTTTGTAGTAATCGTATAAAGATTTACTGGCCTTGATAATTTGTTGGCCTTGATTCTCTATTTGTAAACCACTGGGCTGTCTTCCTTGCAATCGGTATCCAAAGCCTCCTTATCCTCTCCGACTCGCTATTTTCGACGTGAATGGAATCCGTATTATCCTTGAACTCTGTGAATCTTGGATGAACCACTATCTCAGACATGGATCTCTTGTCAATGGGATGGTGGGAGTTTGATCCCAAGTCTAAATTCTTTGCCCGAGCTGAGGTCGTAGGAAGGCCTGGAAAATTCAAGAAACTATGTCCAGTGCCCATCCTCTCATCATTAGTATCCTTGTGACCGATCTCCTCAACTTCCGCGGATTCCTTACCCATAAACCTTGCACTCGATGCATCACCAAGGAACTCCGAATTCAAGAACACGAGGTCGGAAGAGCTCACGTTGCTCCAACGATTCTTGAAAACAGCATCAGAGAAACCAACAACCCTGTGGTTGAATCTGTGGAGCCTTTTCTTGAATTGATCCGAATCGCCACTCCGTGATTCGCCTTCTTTCGTACCCCTATGAGACAACCATCTAAAGCTCCTACCAATGCTAAATCTTGATGATCCAAGGCCACTTTCTTCTCTCTGAACATAGAGCTCAAGATTGGATTCATCCGGCCTGAGTACCTCACCAGATTGGCTCCTCGAAAACCTCAGACTATTCGAATATCGCAGCTCCGAGACGTCTTCCGGGCTAATCCTCCGCCTGCAGAGGGGGCAGGTGGAGTGCTTTTCAAGCCACTGGTCAATACAATCGATATGAAAAGCATGCTTGCACTTTGGCAGCAAACGAAGCATCTCAACTTCTTCGAATTTCGCCAAACAAACCGCGCATTCCAGGCCGTCCCGCGATCCTCTCAGGGAGGAAAATCTGAAGAAGGGGAGCGATTCCACCACCGCTTTATCGACCCCTGATGCACTAGACCTCGACCGGAACAGCCCGTCTCGAATCCGCAGGCTCGCGTTCCGATCATTCGCCGCCTGGTGGCAGAATTTCGCATACAGGAGGAGGAGGAACGTCAGGAAGAACATGACGGATAGAAAACCGATCACAAGTGCTAGGCTTGGCTGGAAGTTGTTTGACTCTGCAGGTGGATTTTGTTGCATTTGTGCCTTAACATCATCAAGTGATACCAAGATCAAGAAAATGAAATGGAGAAAGGGAAGAAATCTGGTCATGATCAGATATTCATTCATGTAGAAATCAAGATCTCCAAATTTCAAAATGTGGGCTACTGATGAAATAGTTATACTTATCTTCATCTGAAAGTGGCCACAAAGTTCCAAATATAATATGTGGGTAGTTGGCCTTGGTTTGTTACACATGAATCTTTTTGTATGGAAACTTTCAGAAAGTGTATATCTTATTATTGTCATTTTCTTCACTACTTGTCCTAAGGTCAGTCAATTTGTCCAATTTTATAAGTTTTTTATTTAAAATTTTTATCGTATGGTTAAGTACTTGCTATGTTATCTGATAAAGCTTTTATTGTCCCACGTATCCATCGATATCACCTTTCAAATCTACAATTTATTTGATAAATTGTGGATTAACTGAATTGATCAAAACTTTAGCAAAAATGGATATTTTACAATCAAACAAACTAATTGTGATTACTTAAAAAAGTAAATGATATCATCGAGCTGAAGAAAAAAATAATTATCGAGCTAAACGGATCTAATGAACGGAAATACTTATACAAAATTTCCCTTGGAATCCTATTTATCGTTTTGTCGTCGTAGAATTGAGTATATTGTTTTATCAAAATTATAGCCGATGATCACGATGCAACTAAAATCTGTAATCCATTCAGTAACTCCAACATCATATTTGGATAGTGGAATAATTAATGCACTCAGAGAATTCATTTTTAAAATAATCTGAACCAAATCAACCAAACTAATCAAAATTTTTTAGAAATAATAACTGAGTCAACGGAGCAACCTAAAACCATTTAGATCAACCCCATTTAATCAGAATATCAACCACATTTTTATTCAGTGTTTAATTGACCTTTTAATCCATTCCTAGTAGTTGATTCAATTTAAATTATATATATATACACGTGTCAATAGAATTTTGAATACATTTGGGTACAGATTTTGACCGAATATCCTCACATGGGATGACCATTTTCCACCATTAATATACTTTATAAGACTTACTATTTATGTAGCCTTTCTTTTTTATTGGAGATTATATGGGAATTAATTTTGTCTTCAAAGATTTAGTAAATTCAGGTCTTGTCATAAATTCTATTGAATGATGCTAGCCAGTAAATACATAATCAAAAGTCAAATTAAATCTTCAAATATTTAGTAAATTTAGGTTTGGATTAAAAGTCTAGTGAATGATGCTAGACAGTAAATAACATAATCAAAAGTCAAAAATTTGAGTTCTATAGATCAACGCAAATCTTCTCCATTATACCAATTTGAATTATCAATAAACTCTGTGATAGAAAATTCCTCAATATTTTATGGTACACATATACTTTGGCCACCTATCTACGTATCTAGTTTTAGCTTAATTAATTTCAATTAATGTACTTATTGCGTTTAAAAATAGATATATATATAGTCTGTTAGCTTTGCAATAGTTTTCAATTAAAAGCATAAACGTGTATAATTATCCTTCATATATATGCAAACATAAAAGTTTGGATGATGGAAAAGTTTTCTAATAATGAACGGATATAAAAAGTTACTTTTGAAACTAAATTAATAATCTGAAGAAAAAAAAAATTACAAACTCTCTTCGTATTATATGTTTTATTTTAAGATTAAAGACGATGTCGTTGTTCACAAATCATATATTATTTTTATTGTACGGAGAAATGTCCATCGACTAATTAAAGTATTAGGTAGCTAAAGGCAATTATCATTAATTACCAAACAATGAGACAGGGAAAAAGAATATTTTAAATCCTCACCGACGTCAATGCTGGAGACATCACATTTACCAAAACCTGAATTTGTTAGTAAATCATATCACAATTATATTGATTTACGAGGCAAGAAAGACTATAAAAGAATTTTGAGGAAAAATAAGATATATTTTGACTCCAAAACTGAGAAATTTTAAGAAAATTACTTTTTATTACTTCACCACGTTAATGCTGAACACGTAAAATTTTCAAAAATTTGCATTTCAGTAAGACATTCTATAATTATATTGATTGAGGATAATAATATATTAACAAAAGAAATTGAAGCAAAAAAAAACTATTATATTTTGAATATATAAATTCACCTTTTCTCTATGATAATTTGACTCCACAATTGAGAAATATTTTTTCGACCCTGGGAATGTTGCATGATCTAAATGGAATCGTGCAAATTAGATTTTGAAATTGTTGATAAAAGTTAACGATTCTTTTCATTTACCTAGTTGGAATCATGTTACATATCTTACAAGTAATACAAGTATACAACTCGAATATATAAACATGGTAGGGTTTATCAATGAGTATAGCACCACTTTTTGACGATTGATCTTTATTAACAAAAATAAATGATAGACAGAATAATCCAAGTTTTCTTTCTTCTTTTTTTTTTTCATTATAAATTTAAATCCAGAATTTGATGGATAAATTTTTATCTCACATGAAAATAAGCTTACAAAAAATACAAATCGATAGAACCAGAAACATCCAAGTATGATATTTCTTGCCATGAATTTGGATTCGCTTCGTTTCAGATTATTCAATAAAATGCACCTCAAGTTATTTTAACATAGTCAAAATATATCAATGAACAAAAACCGCGAGGCAGACCGGCCGGATACTTGGCTCAGTAATTCGACTATGTTGTTCTGAACATTTAATGTTACAAATCAAAATAAATGGGGTGAAAAGAAGACTTATTGATAGATACAATCTAATAGAAGTTGTATGCTTTTTATATAACAAAATTGTTTCTGAAAAAG
>KQ991099.1:71319-89439 GCA_001598015.1 Dorcoceras hygrometricum | reverse complement strand
TATTATTTGTATGGCGAGAAATTTGAGATCTTTTCTGATCATAAGAGTCTGAAGTATCTATTTTCCCAGTCAGAATTGAATATGAGACAAAGAAGATGGCTGGATTTATTGAAAGATTTGATTGTGAGATCAAGTATTATCCAGGGAAATCGAATGCAGCAGCTGATGCTTTAAGTAGAAAGATTTGTGTTCTATCTTTGACTACGATTGGAGTATCGAATTTGATAGAAACTTGCTGCATTTCTGGGTATGTATTTGAAACAGAAAGAAAACCAATGAGAATTTGTGCTATCAGTGCTGAACCTGAACTGCTGATTCGAATTAAAGAAGCACAAAAGAGAGATTTGAATATTCAGAAATCGATTGAACTAGTGAAGTCTGGACATCAATCTGAATATCAAATCAGTACTGATGAGGTATTGTATGTGAATAGCAGACTTGTTGTTCCAGATAGTAAGGAGTTGAAAGACCAGATTTTGAGTGAAGCCCATCGAAGCAAATTCAGTATTCACCCTGGTGGCAGGAAGATGTATAACGATTTGAAGAAACAATACTGGTGGAAACAAATGAAGACTGAAGTGGCTGAATTTGTTTCAAAGTGTTTGAATTGTCAGAATGTAAAAGCGGAAAGAAAGAAATCTGCTGGTTTATTACAGAGTCTATCAGTTCCTGAATGGAAATGGGATCATATTTCCATGGACTTTGTAACGAAATTGCCAAAATCATCCAGAGGTTGTGATGCAATTTGGGTGATTATCGATAGATTGACAAAATCTGCGTGTTTTATTCCTTATCGAATGACCTATCGACATGATCAAATGGCAGATCTGTATGTTAGAGAAGTGGTAAGACTGCATGGAGTACCAAAATCAATTGTGTCTGATAGAGATCCAGATTTACTTCTCATTTTTGGAGTAGTTTACAGCAAGCACTGGGTACAAAACTACATCTAAGCACTGCTTATCATCCTCAAACTGATGGACAATCTGAAAGTACAATTCAGACACTTGAAGATATGCTTAGAGCGGTAGTATTGGATTTTGGTATGTCATGGCAAGATTCAGCAGAGAATGCGAACAGCACAGCATAGCAAAGCCAAATATGCGAATACCAGATGAAGACCTTTGAGTTTTGAAACAGGGGACAGAGTATTCTTGAAAATTTCTCCTTTCAAGGGTACAATCAGATTTGGAAAACGTGGGAAATTGTCTCCTAGATTCATTGGTCCTTATGAAATTTTAGAGAAGATAGGTGATCTAGCATATCGACTAGCTTTACCTCCATCTCTTTCGGGTATACATGATGTTTTTCATGTATCTATGCTGAGAAAGTATATGCCTGATACTTCTCATATTATTCCTGCTGAAGAAGCTGAGTTGGATGAAACTCTGAGCTATTTTGAACAACCAATTCAGATTCTTGATCCGGAAAGAAAACAACTTCGAACGAAGATGATTCCATTGGTGAAGATTCAATGGAATCGACATGGCGTTGAAGAAGCAACGTGGGAAGTAGAAGATGACATAAAACAACGATTCCCGTATCTCTTCCAATAAGGTTAGCTCTTGTTCAGCATCAATTTCTCCTTATGTTCATTTATATATAGCGACTGCTGATAAGTTCGAGGATGAACTCGAATCTTAGAGGGGGAGAAATGTAATTCCCAGAATCATTAAGAAGAGGATTAGTTGAGTACTTTCGACATTTAAGAATTTGATGAAGTTTGATTATGAGCTCGGATTTCTTCTGGAAGTGTTGGGTGATTCAGGAACTGTGTATCATTAGATCGCGCTAAGTGTGAGAACCAGACGAAGTAACCAGGCAAAGCGATTTGATAAAATCAGCAGCAGGTTACTGTAGCTCGTGACTGGTGGAATTTTGAAATTCAGTTGAAGCGTTAGTGTTGATTTCAGCTGGAAGCAAACGCACGAATGCCAGGGTCAATGAGAAAACGCCACGTGTTGGTTACTATACGAGGAATCAGCAGCAAGAGTTCTTTACGCATCTACTGGTTTATGTACCTGTTGGTTATTGATGTATACCTGCTGGTTCGTGAGGTATCGGCTGGTTGATGATGACGTAGATGCGACGTCGTCGTTTTTGTAATAAACGCGAACCAGTCGAGGAGAGTATGTGGAGATTGGTTCCAGCTGAGAAAATGATGCGACATCGTTTTGACTTATGACTATGAGCCTCGATACGATGTCGTTTAGCAACCAGGCGAGGGATTGGAAATCAGTCGATAGATTGTTGTATCTGCTGGTTATCCAGTCGAGGGAACAATGCGACACCGTTTTGATTATGAAACAGGAAATTTTGATACGATGCCGTTTCGACTAATGTTGCGAAATCAGCCGTTGGAATAAGAGAGCGACCAGCTGCTGGTCTCTTTTAATAAAGGTAGTACCAGCTTATGACATGTAACGACATCGTTGGAATTAGTTATAACGACATCGTTTTGAGTTTTGAAGTGTTGCGACTGGATTCATGTTGCGACTGGTTGCGACTACAGCTGGTTGTTGCTTCTCGACCTTTGACTTGCGAGTATCTCCGGAAGTGAGGGACAGAGCTTAAGAACACTGATTGAAGTATTTGGGAAACAGAGGAACAAAGGTATAATCTGACAGAAGAGTCAGGAACTAGATTACTCAAGAATGATTGTTCTTGAGTATTCCGTTGAAACCACATACATATATGATTATTGTTCTTGATTTAGAACTTGAGTTATGTGTGTGTCGATCCATCACAGGTAGTGGATCTTTTATATTTGCATGAGTTTGCATATTGAAGAGAATTGAATTGATTCTAATGCCCAGGACTGAGTTGGCCTGATTTTCGAAGCCGGAGATGGTTTCGATAGATGAATATTCATGTCAAGATCGGATACGAATCTTGATGGCGTCGAACTGATATGGAATCAATTCTGAGATCGAAGAAGAGAACTAGAATCATTTCATGTCATTGCATTTGTTTTACAGTTGATAAACTGTTGTGCATTTTATTGTCATTATGCGTACCTGCTGATTATACTGAGATGATTCTCACCGGAGTTTATCCGGTTGTTGTTTTGTTTCGTGTGTGTGCATGACAACAGGAAGAAGGACCTAGTGGGGGAGCAACCAAGAGTAGTGATGAACACCTACCTAGACGCTGGACCAACAGCAGGAAGAATAAAACCAGCTGATAGTCTAGATGTTTGGACAGTTGGTCGTAGGTTGCTCAAGTCTGGTTTAGTATATAAGAATCAAGTGTGTACTAGGGAACTTAGCTTGTAACCGCTGTGAACTATGAAGTATTTGTATAAATAAATCATATTTACGCTACCAGATGAACTTATTATGCTTCTGCTGAATTGAATACGCTACTGCTGATTGGAAATTTTTTTTTTATGTAACTTATATATGAACCAGATTAGATTTACTAAACTTGTTTAGTTTAAATTAATAACCACTGATTGAGATTAGAAAATTAATTGTGAGCTGAGAGCCTCACACGTCGACCTCTTGAGTTTCAGGTTGGTGATCGTGTATTTCTCAAAGTTTCTCCTTTTCGCAGTGTCATGCGCTTTGGACACAAGGGAAAGTTAGCCCCTCGTTACGTCGGACCGTATGAAATTGTTGAGAGGATTGGGCCTTTGGCGTATCGGTTGTTGTTGCCATCAGAGTTGTCTTCTCTTCATGACGTCTTTCATGTTTCCATGTTGAGGAAGTATGAGCCAGATCCGTCTCATGTGCTTGGAACTGACGAGGTGGAGCTAGATCGGTCATTGAGTTATCAAGAATATCCTTTGCAAATCCTTGGCAGAAAAGAGAAACAGCTGAGAAATAAAACCATTCCGTTGGTGATGGTGCAGTGGAGAAAACATGGAAGGGAAGAGGCTACTTGGGAGCTGGAAGAAAATATGCAGCGCGAGTGGCCGCATCTGTTTGAGTAGTTGTTGAGCTAAATTCCAGTAGTTTGTAGCTTTTGGTTGTATTTCTTCCCTAGTTGTTGTTATATGTTTGCTCAGTTATCTTGAACTCTTGGCCTTGTGTTGGGCGAGTTTTGTTTGTATCTTGCTGTTGCTGTGTTGTTGTGCCAGAAATGTTGCTTGATTTCGGGGACGAAATCCTTTTTAGTGGGGGAGAAATGTGAGACCTGAAATTGTATAAGAGATCATTTGTTGGAATGTATCGGGGTTTAGAGATTCTTGGTGGCTTAAGATCTCTGTTTGAATGTTTAAGTTGTGTTTTTGGGTCAAATTCCTCACCTAGAACAATTCTGGGAGTTTTCGTGTTTTTGAGATTTTTTGGTGAAAGCTGGTTTTTGGTGAAAGCTGGTTGAATAGTGAAAACTAGTCGCAACGTGTTTTGGTAACGCAGGATTATGAAACGCCGTCGTTTGGAGAAATCTGGTAGCGCTTGTAATATCATCTGTTGCCTTAGCGTGAATTTGTATCGGGTTGGATACGACAGCGTTTCGATAAGTTGGTGCGACGCCGTTTTGACTAGTTGCAACGCTGCGTTTTATATGTTGCTGTTGGTACCAGCTTTTGGAGGAATTCCCGCGATGTTTAAACCAGTCGTCTGGTTGTCCAGCTTTTGGATTTGAGAACCAGCCGATGGTTTTAAGCGACCAGCTGGTGGCAGATTTGATGACGTAAGCGGTGCAAAGTTGTTTTGTTAAGTCGCTGCGACATCGTTTTGATTAGCGTGGTTTGAGAATTCAGCAGTTGGTTCTTTGCATCTGCAGGTTTGTTGGTGCCTGCTGGTTATGTCGGTGGATGATTTAACAAGCTTTTGCGAGATGTATTTAAGGAAGACTTGGTCTTCGATTTCGAGCACCAGATTCCATACTTAGCGAAATATTTTCCCCGATTGTGTTTTTCGCTTCGAACCCCAGGTTACTGTTCACCGTAACTTTTCTCTGGCAATTCCCATCGTTTCCGGCCGTTGTTTGGTACGTGCGAGGTAGCGTTGGACTCCTCTCGAGAAGCTCTTCCATCTTATACCATTCTTGGAGGCTGTTGTTAGCTAGAGCGAGGTCGCGAAGTTACTGTCTTGGCTGTGTGTTCGCTGTGAGCAGGTAGCTTCGAATTGTTGTAAGATCTTAGCTTTAGTAAGTTGAGTTAAGCTCCCTATTAAGTGGTATTGAGGGGATTGATCGCTGGTTGAGTTGTAACTCCCAGCAGTACCTTCTGTGTATTTGAGTCCCAATGATTTATGCCCCTGTGTGCCTTGACAGGTTGTTGTTCAGCTCTCGGGACCTTTGTTGTGGTAATTATTACACAGAAGTATAAGGTACGGATCTAGAGCTTGAAGTAGCTGGGAATTGGCGTGAGATATTATGTGAAGCTGCTGGGATGTTTCGGTGAACATGGCTGTGTATTTCTTGCTGAGCATTTGTGTTTATGCTAGCTGTTTTATTGATGTGCATACACGCATCGTTCACGCATTGTTTCAGATCCCTCGTGTATTGTATTTTGCAGCTTCGTATCTTGTATATTGCTGTTGTTTCTTACCAGGATGCGAGGGCGAGCGGCAATACCGCACTCTCATCTCCCTAGATTCTTGGAGCTGTGCTTGAGTCCCTTAGCTCCCTTGTTGTCGAGCCTTCTGTTGTTATCCGGTGTCTCATGCATAGCATCTGCATTTTATCTTATGCATTCTTTTAGCTATATCTGTTGCTCTCCGTACTGGGGTTTGATCCCATGTCCCTCTGGGGCTTGGTTTGTTTCCTTGTTTGTGTTGTTTTCAGGAAACCCAGGTTTTACAGCTGGTCGTGGTTTTAACCCAGCTGGTGGTGCCCCAGGAGGTGGTTAGTGTGTCCCAGTTGCGTATAGCATATTTATATATATATGTATCAGTTAGCCAGGGGGATGCCCTGCGCTTCGTTATTGTATCCAGTAGTTGGAGTCTGATACATGTTATAGTTTTTGTATGCTATACTGTTGGTTGTTTTTATAAACTGTGATATATTTTGAGTATCGCTCTATTTTAAAGTACATTGTTTTAAACCGTCAGGCCAAAAGATAAAATTTTACTCGCTTTTTGATAGCTTCCGCATGTGTTTGTATGATTTTACTCTGTTTAGAGCACGAGGCCTGACACAACGTCGTTGGATGGAGTTGTTTAAGGATTTTGATTGCGAGATTCAGTATCAGCCTGGGCGGATGAACTTAGTAGCCGATGCTTCGAGTAGAAAAGTCCAGCCTGTGATGCTAACATCCTTGAGTATCTTGAGAGTCCACGAGCAGTTGAGTACTTCTGGTTGATGATTCCAGCCGAGTGATCAGTACTTCATAGTTTCTTCGATTCAGGTTGAACCACAGATTGTGATTGACATCAGAGAGGCGCATAGGACTGATCCGTAATATCCATGAGTTGAGGATTAAGGCCCAGAATGGTCAATCTGAAGATTTCTCTGTTGCGTCGGATGGGTGTCTGAGATTTTGTGGTAGATTAGTGCTTCCAAACTTGATTGATTTGAAAGAGACTATTCTGAATGAAGCGCATTACAGTCGTTATAGCGTGCATCCGGGGGAGAAGAAGATGTACCATGCTTTGAAGTCTCACTACTGGTGGGAAGGCATGAAGAACGACATTTCTGGTTTTGTTGCTCGATGTTTGAATTGCCAGCAGGTCAAGGCTGAGAGAATGAGACCTGGTGGATTGTTGCAGAGTTTAGAAGTTCCCCAATGGAATTGGGAGCACATCGCATGGATTTTGTGACTCATCTACCTCGATCTAGTAGGGGATGCGATGCGATTTGGGTGGTAGTTGATAGACTTTCGAAGTCATCCCATTTCATTCCCTATGATGTGAGGTGCTCGATGAAGAAAATGGCGAAGTTGTATGTCGACCATGTGGTTAGATTGCATGGAGTGCCTATCGATAGTTTCAGATAGAAATCCGAGATTCACCTCTAGATTTTGGAAGAGTTTGCAAGCAGCAATGGGTTCGAGATTGGCTATGAGTACAGCCTATCACCCCAGACAGATGACTGAGAGGACCATTCAGACTTTAGAAGATATGATGCGTTCAATTGTGATGGATTTCAGTGGTGGCTAGCAGGATTCCTTATCCGTAGTTGAGTTTCTTACAACAACAGCTACCAAGTGACTATTGGAATGGCTCCGTTTGAAGTGTTGTATGGTCGAAAGTGTAGATCACCGATTTGTTGGGAAGAATTTGGTGAAAGACAGCTTTATACTCCTGAGTTTGTGCAACATATGAAAGATCATGTTGAATTGATTCGGAGTAGGATGAAAGCTGCACAAGACCGTTATGCTAGCTATGCTAATAAGCGACGCAGACCATTAGAATTTGAGGTTGGCGATCGTGTGTTCCTTAAGATTTCTCCTTTCAAGAGTGTTATGAGATTCAGATTTAAGGGCAAGTTAGCTCCTAGATTCGTTGGTCCCTTTGAAATTGTTGAGCGGATTGGACAGTTGGCTTATAGATTGAAGCTTCCTGATGAGTTAGCAACGATGCATGATGTTTTTCATGTGTCAATGTTGAGAAAATATGAGCCAGATCCATCCCATGTGCTGAGGACTGATGAAGTAGAGCTGGACCAGACCCTGAGCTATGTTGAATATCCAGTGCAGATTCTGGACAGAAAGGAGAAGCAGCTGAGGAATAAGGTTATACCATTGGTGATGGTCCAATGGATCAAGCATGGGCGTGAAGAAGCTACCTGGGAAATTGAAGAAAAGATGAGACAAGAGTGGCCTCATATGTTTGAGCTATGATAGTAGCGATCCAGGTAACCTTCTAGCTTGATTGATTTCGTGATTTAAGTGATTTTGCTGCTGAACTGAGATTCTGTTTAGTATTGAGTTGTACTAGGCAGTATGGCATGGATATATTAGGAATGGTGTCTAGTATAGTGTGTCGTGAATAATCTATATTGCTGTTGTGATCTTGATTTACTGGCTTAACTGATTTCGAGGACGAAATCGATTTCTAGTGGGGGAGAGTGTGAGGACTAGAAATCATACACGCACACATGCGGAAGCTATCAAAAAAGCGAGTAAAATTTTACTCTGTGTTTGTACGATGCAAACCTTGCACGAGTTATCACACAGTTATCACACACGCGGAAGTTATCAAAAAGCGAGTAAAATTTTCGTACAAACACAGTTATCACACACGCACAGTTCGCATGTTTTTATTACATACCAGATCTGTCTCCGGTGCTCTATTTAATGTTCAAGAACCTTGAGCTATTGTAGCTCCTTTATAGCAGCGCAAAAATTTTTATTTATCAGTAGCAGCGCTCGCTTTGCATTAATCTCCCATTTTTCGGTCCTAACAAGTGGTATCAGAGCGGGTTGTTCTTGAACGAGCATTCTTTTAAAACGCATGTGCTATTTTTTTTTAAAAATGTTTTAAAGTTTTTGAAGAGCTTAGTTTATGAAGATAGGGAGAGGAATGATTTTTGAACTACTGTTTTTCTTTTGTCGAGCTGACACGGAATGCACGAGTTCCGTGTGGATGCCAAGATCCTATTTTGGTTGGGCTGTTTTCAGCACATTGGACGAAATAGGAGAAATGAAAGAAAAGCTGGTGATCTGTTATTGTTTTTTTTCAGATCTGAATAGATTAAGTGATTCAGCAGCATATGTTCTTATTTGAAACAAGTTTTATTTAAGGTGCTCTGATATTCTTTTTTCAAAATCATAGCATATTGTTGCATACGGTTGTTCCCTAAATCTGTTTTGATTTTGAACATCTGTAAAATTCCTGCTGTCACGTTGTTTTTGTTGTGGCTGTGTAGGGAGAGCTTTATTTAAAATATTCCGGGAAGACCAGATTTCTACCCCTTTTTGATTCCCACAAAAAGGGAGAGAATTGTTAGGTCATGCATTTGTTATTTGAAGTTTTGTGTAAATCAAAAAGGGAGAGATTGATGGATCTGGATAACAGATCCAGATCTTAGTTTTGAATTACACAAAACCTGTTATTGTGTTTCTAACAATTCTACGGAGTGTGCAGATGTCAACAGGAGAAATCTGATTTGGATGAATAGAAGAATTCTAGAAGACGTTGACAGAAAATGAAGAAGTCTGATTTGTGTTTCGAATAGGCAAAGTCTGAGTTGGAATAAATTAGAAAGAAAGTCTGATCACATAATGAAGTGATGAAGTCTGGAACGATTAGTTGTTGAAGTCTGAAGAATAACCAGACGCAGTCTGATCAGAGTAATGTGCAGAGAAGTCTGGAACCAGTTGTTACAAAGATTAATCAAACCAGGCGCTAAAGAAAAGATGATCCAGACGTTGCATTGCAATTAAACCAGACGCAGAAATGAGAGAAATTCCAGACGCAGAAATGAAGAAATTCCAGATGCAGCAATGAAGATAAATCAGACGCAAAGAATCCAGACGCAAAGATAAGAAGAAAATACCAGACGCTGGATTGCAAAGAAAATCAGATGTTGCGAGGAGAAGCATCAGACGTCGAAGCAAAGACAAACCAGTCGCTGAGAAAGCACAGAAAA
Source organism: Dorcoceras hygrometricum (assembly GCA_001598015.1). NCBI lineage: Eukaryota > Viridiplantae > Streptophyta > Magnoliopsida > Lamiales > Gesneriaceae > Dorcoceras > Dorcoceras hygrometricum. The sequence goes on along the minus strand of KQ991099.1, from coordinate 79,956 downwards.
TCCAGACGTAGCAGACAGTGAAGAAAACCAGACGTTGTGCTACAAAGTTAAAGTTAGACGTTGGAACAAGAAAAGATGTATAAATCAGCTGTAGCGCAAAGAGGAGTTTGAAGCAGACGTTGCGCTAAAGAAAAACCAGACGTAGATGAATTCAGCAGTATATCCAATCGCAAGCTACATTGATTCAGTCGCAAGCTACAGTGATCCAGTCGCTAGCTACAGTGAAATTAAAAGAGAACCAGCCGTTGTGCATCAAGGATCACAACCAGCTGTTGCGCGTCGAGTAGAATCAGCCGTAGCGCTAAAACAAAGTTACACCAGCTGTTGCGTGTCAATGTAAATGAACCAGCTGCTGGAAGTTGATGTACCAGCTGCTGGAAGTTAATGAATCAGCTGTTGCAATGAAGGTGAACCAGCTTTTGCGTGAAGTGTTGTGACGAAGAAAATACAAGAGCTGAGCGAACAGCTGTTGAACAATTTGTTGGTATACATTCAGACGCAATCAACAGCTTAAATGGAAAGAATCAATGGTTGATATTGATTCGTGCAATTGCCTTAAATCAAGGGGACAAGATTTGTATTATTCTGGAAAATAGTACAATATACAGAGGAGCATTGCACACATTTGGGAAGACGACAATTTAGCCGTAACAAGCGCAGAAGGGATTTGAATATATTCTAACGGCTATATCTTTGGAGAGAAGCTATTTATACAGAAGTTCTCTGTTGAAGAAGAATGATTTTGACAGATTAATTAACACAGTGCAAAATACAGAGGGAAGAAAATTGGAGATGAAGTAGTCGACCGCCATTAAAGAGGAGCGCATAACGAGTGTCGACTACTGAGTCTCAATCAGCTTTTGTAGAAGCATTTTCCCAAGTGTATGAGATTTATTCTTTTGAGAGTTGAGCGATACACTGTAAAATCTCACACACATAGATTCACTCGCATATTGTGAGAGATGTGCGAAATTGCTTAGCGAGTGAATCACAAACCAAAATCAGATCCCGTCCAAGCACGACGACGTTAAACTGTGTGTTTGTAGCCTTTCTCACATAGACGTAAAACAAGTGAGTGACAGCCGAGGGCTGGTGGAGTCTAGGAGTTCTCGCAGCTGCTGGTTGCCCAAAGACTCGGGCTTTCAACTAATCGATTACAGTGATGCAGATTACACAAGATGTAGGATTGATCACAGGAGCACAAGTGGGACTTGTCAATTCTTAGGAGATCGACTGATCTCCTGGTTCAGTAAGAAGCAGACGTCAATTGCAACGTCCACGGCTGAAGCAGAGTACCTTGCAGCTGGCAGCTGCTGTGCTCAAATTCTTTGGATACAACATCAGCTGAAGGACTATGGCATCGATGCTTCTGAAGCGCCTATTCTCTGCGACAACACTAGTGTGATCACGATCACCCAAATTCCAGTACTGCATTCAAGGACAAAGCACATCGATATCAGGCATCATTTTATAAGGGACCACGTACTAAAGAAAGACGTCCGGTTGGAGTACGTGTCGACTGAGCAGCAAGTAGCTGACAGCTTCACAAAGCCTCTACCAGACGCTAAGTTTTCTTATTTTAGAAACATATTAGGTCTCCTTGAGTTGCCTTGATTGTCTGTGAGCTAACGTATTTTGCAGGTTGGACAACCGTTGCTTAACTCAGCTGTGAGTCGTGTGTTCAGGGGGAACGCAAGAACTTTCAGCTGAGGAAGGCATCTTGCGTTGGAAGAGTATCAGTCGTAGGGGGAACCAGGAGCTGAATTGTTAAGCGCGACGTCAGCTGAATATGTTGCGTCTGGACACACTCAGATGTTACATATACACAGCTGATGCTTATTTGTGATCAGCTCCTGCCACCTCTCCACGATATATTAAACCAGCCGCGGTGTAAATACTTCAGTTGCACCAGCCGTGACTTAATAAAATGGCTCGCTTTTCGTAGTACGATTAAATTTTTTTGAAAATATCTGATGGATCTGGATAACAGATCCAGATCTTAGTTTTGAATTACACAAAACCTGTTACTGTGTTTCTAACAATTCTACGGAGTGTGCAGATGTCAACAGGAGAAATCTGATTTGGATGAATAGAAGAATTCTAGAAGACGTTGACAGAAAATGAAGAAGTCTGATTTGTGTTTCGAATAGGCAAAGTCTGAGTTGGAATAAATTAGAAAGAAAGTCTGATCACATAATGAAGTGATGAAGTCTGGCAGACGAGAGTTAGAAGAAGATTAATCAGAGATGATAGAAGAAATCTGGTATGCTCTAAAGAAGAAAAGGAAATATCTGTTGAAGTATATGTTGAAGCAGTCGAGAAATTCTGTTGAAGATCTGTCAATGAAGAAATATAAGAGAAGTAAGCAGTAGCTAAAGATGAAGAGCAGAAGAAGAAGAACTCTGTGATGTCTGGAAGAAATGTGAAACAGAGGCAAAATGAAGTCTGGAACGATTAGTTGTTGAAGTCTGAAGAATAACCAGACGCAGTCTGATCAGAGTAATGTGCAGAGAAGTCTGGAACCAGTTGTTACAAAGATTAATCAAACCAGGCGCTAAAGAAAAGATGATCCAGACGTTGCATTGCAATTAAACCAGACGCAGAAATGAGAGAAATTCCAGACGCAGAAATGAAGAAATTCCAGACGCAGAAATGAAGATAAATCAGATGCAAAGAATCCAGACGCAAAGAGAAGAAGAAAATACCAGACGCTGGATTGAAAAGAAAATCAGATGTTGCGAGGAGAAGCATCAGACTTCGAAGCAAAGACAAACCAGACGCTGAGAAGGCACAGAAAATCCAGACGTAGCAGACAGTGAAGAAAACCAGACGTTGCGCTAAAGAAAAACCAGACGTAGATGAATTCAGCAGTATATCCAGTCGCAAGCTACAGTGATTCAGTCGCAAGCTACAGTGATCCAGTCGCTAGCTACAGTGAAATTAAAAGAGAACCAGCCGTTGTGCATCAAGGATCACAACCAGTTGTTGCGCGTCAAGGAGAATCAGCCGTAGCGCTAAAACAAAGTTACACCAGCTGTTGCGGGTCAATGTAAATGAACCAGCTGCTGGAAGTTGATGTACCGGCTGCTGGAAGTTAATGAATCAGCTGTTGCAATGAAGGTGAACCAGCTGTTGCGCGAAGTGTTGTGATGAAGAAAATACAACAGCTGAGCGAACAGCTGTTGAACAATTTGTTGGTATACATTCAGACGCAATCAACAGCTTAAATGGAAAGAATCAATGGTTGATATTGAGTCGTGCAATTGCCTTAAATCAAGGGGACAATATTTGTACTATTCTGGGAAATAGTACAATATACAGAGGAGCATTGCACACATTTGGGAAGACGACGATTTATCCGTAACAAGCGCAGAAGGGATTTGAATATATTCTAACGGCTATATCTTTGGAGAGAAGCTATTTATACAGAAGTTCTCTGTTGAAGAAGAATGATTTTGACAGATTAATTAACACTGAACAAAATACAGAGGGAATAAAATTGGAGATGAAGTAGTCGACCGCCATTAGAGACGAGCGCATAACGAGTGTCGACTGCTGAGTCTCAATCAGCTTTTGTAGAAGCATTTTCCAAGTGTGTGAGATTTATTCTTTTGAGAGTTGAGCGATACACTGTAAAATCTCACACACATAGATTCACTCGCATATTGTGAGAGATGTGCGAAATTGCTTAGCGAGTGAATCACAAACCAAAATCAGATCCCGTCCAAGCACGACGACGTTAAACTCTGTGTTTGTAGCCTTTCTCACATAGACGTAAAACAAGTGAGTGACAGCCGAGGGCTGGTGGAGTCTAGGAGTTCTCGCAGCTGCTGGTTGCGGGATCGGGTCTGTACACGATGTGTAGATCAAATCTTCTAGTGGAACCTTCCTGAAGAAGGAAGAAGGGGAGATGTAGGATATTTATATCCGAACTTCCATAAAAAAACAACAGTGTATTGTATTCTTTTATTTACAGTATTCCGCATACGCATTTAATTATTAGCACGCACGCATACACAGTTATCACACACGCACAGTTAAACAGATTTCTAACAGAAATCTGTTTGCATCGTTTTAAACTATTAGGATTTATTTCTGGTGTTTTCCGCATGTTTTTATTACATACCAGATCTGTCTCCGGTGCTCTATTTAATGTTCAAGAACCTTGAGCTATGGTAGCTCCTTTATAGCAGCGCAAAAATTTTTATTTATCAGTAGCAGCGCTCGCTTTGAATTAATCTCCCATTTTTCGGTCCTAACAGTATAAGCAGAGATCTGAATTTGCTTATAACAGCAGTGGTTCGAGGATTTATATACAAAGTGTTGCTCAACACTTAGCGTATTTTTGAACCCGATATTCCTCATCGTTTTCTCCAGTAAAGCCTCGATAGTTACTGTTCATTTGAACCCTTCTTATTGTCGTCGATTCCGTCATTGTTTGGAGTGAGATTGGTGGCGCTGAGCTCATCTTGAGTAGCTATTTCGATTTATACCAGTTAGGTGGCTTGAGGCGACGTTAGAGAGGGAGCACGAAGTAGCAGTGTTGCTCGAACGTTTTTGCAAGAACAGACCCGAGAGTTCTTCAGCTCTCTTGAGCTTTTGAATTTAGCTTCTGGACAACTTCTTCTGTGTGCCGTGACCAGTGGGGAAGCAGTTGGGCAGGTTGAGTAGTCGTGCCTGGTGAGATCTGTTGAGGTAGCGTAATGAGAATTGAAGGTACGAGTTGAGCTTATGTTAACAGCTTAGACATAGCGTGCTAGTATTTGAGGCATGAAATCTGTGCTATGTGAATTCTGTGTTTACGTGAACAGCTTGATTTAATTGGTATGTTCTGTTTACGTATTATATGCATGTTGAAATCAGATTTGAATTTCATGGCATTCATGCATACATATTGAGCCTTTAATCGATTGAGAACCTGAGATAGAGCCACGTTATGATCGGCCGACAGATGTGTCATGCCTGAAAGGTACAACGCTATCATCGGAGTGGTGACCGACTGATTGGTTGTGTCTGAATACCACAAAGCTGTGTTGGCTGACGGGCCTGAAGATCACGGACCGATGATTTCCCCGGTTGATGCACTGTGCGGGTATAGAGGCTCGAATGAGATTACTGCCAGCTGATTAGCAGGCCTTGATGATCGATGTCCTTTGACATCCACATGCATTCATGACTTAGAATACTACATGTTTATGATTTGCTGTTATATTAGTGCTCATTCGTACTGAGGCTTGACCTCGTATTCTTTTCCTGCTTTTGTATTGCTTGGGTCTGTGTGCCCAGTTTCAGGATCCTCAGGTAACCAAGCTGGACAGACTGGAACTTCAGCTGGTCGATCCCATTTCCTTGAGTCCCAGTTATTATATTATGTATTGATCCATGGGATGCCCTGAGGTTATATGTATTTGGGGGATCGTTGTTGATTTGTTTTGTGTTTACCTGTTGTTGTATGAATTTGTATTTAAATCATATTTTGATTATGACTATTTTGAAGGATGTTTTATTGGTTCAGGCCCAACTTTATTTAGAAAATTTTTAGCCCTATTTGATGCTTCCGCGTTTATGTGCTTAATTGTGTTATTAATCCTTGTTAATTAGCACGGGGCCTGACAGATAGCATCTGTCATGCTATCCGAACTGTTTTGTCCTTAGCCAGTTTATGTTAGAGTAGATGTCCAACTAGCCAACTTGTGGCGTGTGGGTTTATAGACTCTTGTATATGACAATCTTTATATATGATATTCACATTTATCCATATGGCATTCTTTACTTTCATTGTGTGTATGATGATTTACAATTGCGTTGAGTAAAGACCTAGAATGCACTAAAGCGTATGTTAGATGTGATAGTGGGTATGACGGCTATCATGAAACACATCTAATAGTCGCTGTGTATTCTGAACATGTTCCTAGTCGATTGGGCCGTCAAAATGAGGATAAGGCCGCCCGAGTTCGAGACTAGTATCTGCGATTTGAAGTACCATGTTTCATTGGTAGGGAACATTGTGATGTTCTGAGCATGCAGATAGATAGTGACCTGGTGATCTATCGAACTACCCTCGTTCGATCATGATAGGCGACTCACTTTGACTCGTTTGCCGACTCACTTGGGGTCATCAGGCGGCGGGATTGGGTGAGACCCCGATACATGTAGGAGTCGATTCATCGTTGTCGAGGATTCACCGCTCGCAGACATGCGTGGATATCCTATGCTATCTGAGGGGATAATAGTGTATAAATCTCTGGCCAGAGTACTAGAAGTGTTTTAGGTAAATGTGTTTACCTAGTTACACTCGCGATGTCACTATTCGATCTCCAAGATGTATGCATAGCTATCGGATCTTTAGCGACTCTCGATTTACCAATGGTCGTTGATCTGATCGGGATATATGGATTGAAAGGACCGTACTGTACGCTAACCACGACCAACTGGTTCTTGCAGGCACTATCAGTGATACCTAGGGGATCATGGGGCGATGTTGCTAGACGCTCTTACCATGATTCATTGGGCAAGTCCGGAATTGTGATTCCGGAGCCACAATGGTTGTGGGCCCACGGCTAGCTGTATCCCTGAACCATTGAGGGTCACACAAGTACTGGATTCGAGATTCCCGCATGGATACTCAGCTCAATGTGTTGAGTATACGAAGAGGATTTTGTGGAGTGCGACTTCCTAAAAGTCAACAGGGGTCAAACCGGGGTTTCCCGCTGTTGAGGGGCAAAACGGTCATTTTGCACTGGGGTTCTGAAAATTGATTTTTCAGATCATATTATTCAGTTTTGGAAACTGAGTCGATCGGTCCGATCTGATCGGCGATCGGGGTTACGATGAAGTCTCGGTGATGGGGATGAACTGAATGTTCATCCGTTGGACCCGGGCCCGTTGGGCCGGTCCAAGTCCAACACTTAATCTATTTATTATATACTTAAGAGACTTGACTTAACACATAACACTCTACCCTAACCCTAAGAGCTTCGGCCGCCTCCCTCCTCTCACAAAGCCGCCGCCGCCGCCGCCTAGCGCCGCCGTCGCCGCCTCTTCGTCGGAAATTCGTTCCGGCCAACTTGACGAGGAGAATCCGTCCGCGCAGATCTCGTCAGGCCTTCTAGTGCAGGCTGACGAAGGAGTCTCGTTTCTGATCGTGGACCGGATTGGCGTTTTCTACCGCAGTCTACCGTGAAGTGCCGTTTTCTTTACGAAATCGGTCGGAGCCAGGCACGAGTTGCCAGCAAGGTATTCTCGAGAAACACCCTATGAATGGTCATAGCCACCGGTTGCAATCGGAAACTACCTTTTGGGGGTCATGGATGGCTGATATTATTCGGGTCCATGATCGCTTGATTGGGCTCCGTGTACCCACTAAAGAAACCTGTTTTCTCGATTTCATTAGAGGGTGGTGAAATCGTTAAAATAGTGGGAGGGTAATTCATAAAACTAAACGACCATGTTTTATGTCTTAGCTTATATCTTATATAGTTAGTGATGTATGTCTATTTTCCTCTCAGTATTACTGCATATAAAATGGTTTCGATGAAAAACCCGCTCGCTGCTATACTGGATAGCAACAGGTTCACCGGTCTAAACTACCAAGACTGGCTCCGCAACCTCAATCTTGTATTGGCTTCGGAGAAACTTCTCTATGCGATAGAGAAGAGTCCTCCGAAGTTTGCCCCTGCCGATATCAGCCCTGAGGAGCTGGTAACGCTTAAACAATGGTAGGACGACGAGGTTAAAGCTCGGTGCTATGTGATGGCATCTATGTCCAACGAAATGCAACGGCGCTTTGAGAAGACAAAGTATGCTTCTGCCATACTCTTTCATCTCAAGGAACTGTACGGGGAGAACTCTCGACATGAGAGGTTCACGGCTGTCAAGGAGCTGATGATGAGCCGCATACGCGATGGGACTTCGGTCCGCGAGCATGGGGTTCGTATGATTGGGCTCGTTGAAAAGCTGTCGGGCCTTGATATCGCACTTCCACACGAGCTGTCGGTGGGTGTACTTCTCCTCTCGCTACCCGCTGCATTTGACCCCTTTGTTGTCAACTTCAACATGAACAAGCTGGAAGCCACCCTTGAAGAGGTGGTTAACATGCTTGTAGTGTTTGAGGGGACCATAAAGAAGGACAAACCCGTCCTCCTTCTGGGCTCTTCTTCCTCTGTGAATAAGGGGCCCAGACGCAAGAGCAAGAAGCGTTCTGCTCCTGCGAAGGAGGAAAAGTCTGCCAAGAAGCCAAAGGCAAAGGCTTCTAAGCCAAACAAGAGCGAGGATGTTTGCCACCACTGCCACAAGGCTGGGCATTGGAGGAGGAACTGCAAGGAGTACCTCGAGCAGTTGCGAACTGCGAAAGGTATGTTCTATATTGAAATAAATATATCTCTATATTTACAAGAATGAATGTTTAATTGGAATTGGGGAACGCGAAAACGATTTATACACCTTAAAATTAAAAGACGTTCCAACTCGCGATGTCGAAGCACATACAACAACGATTAAACGGAAACAAGATAACTTGAACCCAGCACAACTTTGGCACGCTAGGCTAGGTCACATTTCTCTAAGTAGGATGAACAAGTTAGTTAGGAGTGACTTGTTTGATCTGTCAGACATCAACTCCCTACCGACTTGTGAATC
>KQ991099.1:46298-65803 GCA_001598015.1 Dorcoceras hygrometricum | reverse complement strand
ATACGAAGAGGATTTTGGGGAGTGCGACTTCCTAAAAGTCAACAGGGGTCAAACCGGGGTTTCCCGCTGTTGAGGGGCAAAACGGTCATTTTGCACTGGGGTTCTCAAAAATGGTTTTTCAGATCATAGCACTCAGTTTTGGAAACTGAGTCGATCCGTCCGATCTGATCGATGATCGGGGTTACGATGAAGTCTCGGTGATGGGGATGAACTGAATGTTCATCCGTTGGACCCGGGCCCGTTGGGCCGGTCCAAGTCCAACACTTAATCTATTTATTATAGACTTAAGAGACTTGACTTAACACATAACACTCTACCCTAACCCTAAGAGCTTCGGCCGCCTCCCTCCTCTCACAAAGCCGCCGCCGCCGCCGCCTCTTCGCCGGAAATTCGTTCCGGCCAACTTGACGAGGAGAATCCGTCCGTGCAGATCTCGTCAGGCCTTCTAGTGCAGGCTGACGAAGGAGTCTCGTTTCTGGTCGTGGACCGGATTGGCGTTTTCTACCGCAGTCTACCGTGAAGTGCCATTTTCTTTACGAAACCGGTCGGAGCCAGGCACGAGTTGCCAGCAAGGTATTCTATAAAACACCCTATGAATGTCATAGATTTTGAATTGTTTTTGTATTACTCGTATTGATCGTCTCCCGGCTGTTTATTTTCTGTTCTTCCGCTGCCTCGCCGGGGGGCGTGATCCGGATCCCAACAGTTTACCAGCTTATCTCCATTCTGGTTTGCGTTGAGCTGGTCTTTTCTTCGAGCTGTTCTCTTCTTCTCTTCTTATCTGCTCTTGAGCTGATCTTGTTCTGTTCTTTCCTGCTCTTGAGCTGCCTCGAGCCAGCTTGTTCATCATACTCAGCAGGTCGCTTCTTTGAGCTGGTTTTCTCAGCTGGTTTCCTTCCCAGCTGGTCTCTTCTTTCACTACAGCAGCCTTCTGCTTACCCATCGTAAGCATCCAGCTGCTAGAATCCTTGATCATGTTTTCTCTTCCCTGATTTGGTTTACCAATTCGGCTCTATTCTTCTCGTCAAGAGCCACTGTGTGCTTGCTTGTCTCTGGTCCATTCAGACACCTCATCCAAATAATTGACAAACACACCTTTATTTCACTGGTTGATTGAGTCAGTTCTCTACGTAGAACTGCAATCCAGCACCAGTGATTATATCCCAACTTCTTTGGGATATAATGATCAGTTCTAATTCAGTCTTACCAAGGACTGAGATCCCTATGATGAACTGATCATAGTTGCGCCTAGTGATCCGACCTGCACTTGATCATTGCGCTTGTCTATGCATTGGAACTTGAACACTACACTTGTACGCTGCACTTGATCTGCGCTTGAACAGTTCTGCACTCCACCAAATATTCTCTGCGCTTGGTCTCTGAACTGCTCTTGCACCAAGCTGGTAGAGCTTGATGTTCCTTGCACCCTGTCCATCAGTTTTGTACCAGCTCAGTTGTCCCCTCACTGTTCTAGCATAGATATCTTCAACCGAATCAGCTTAGGCTTCCTCTTACTGTTCCAATGTGGATATCTCCCTGTCTCCGTAACCAAGTTCACTAGACATCGCACGTAAAACGTTAGTAGAATAATAACAGATTTTATGTGAATCAAAACTTAGATCTGATATATATAAACAGATCCAACATCTGTTGTTCGTTATTTGTTTGTGTAGCCTGAGCTGATTCAAGTTTCCTTCTTCGATTGAACTGATGGACTCCCAAGCGATCTGTTCAGATTAGAGAAAAGCAGTTTTGAAGAAAGTTTTACAGAAAGTTTAAATAAATATTTACGGAAAGTTTAAAGGAAGTTTATTTCAAAAGCTTTGTGATTTGTGACGAATATCAGATGGTCAATAGACGGTATGTTGAATCTATGTTTACATATCAGAATCTTAATTTTAATTAACACAAATCTGTTACTATTCTGCTAACGATTTACGTGCGATGTGCAGTAGCTAGTGTGACGCCCAAACCCATGGGTGTCAACGCAATTGGAGAAATTTAAAATTTTGAACAAATAGAAGGACCAAACTCGAATAGAGTAAGCTGTATTCCCTTACACAAAGCTAAAACGAAGCTAATGGCACCAAAGGAAAATAGTAGTAAACAGACTTGACAAAACATATCTTGATTCACGATGCAAAATGCGATATTACAACTACTGGAACTCTATATAAGTTCACTATTATTGTAACAGATCTTAATACAGTTCGTCAAAAGATCCAAAACAACAAAAGCTAAAACTATGCGGAAACGCTACCATTGACAAACACAGTCCCCCGGATCTGAATCAACTTGCACCACCCGCCTGCTCCTGAGCTGACTCACCTGCATTGGGAAAACTAGTGAGCCTAGGGGCTCAACAAGTAAAACTGAGGATAACAAAATCACATAAATGCAGGCATAACTGAAAACTGTGCAAAATGCGATATTACAACTACTGGAACTCTATATAAGTTCACTATTATTGTAACAGATCTTAATACAGTTCGTCAAAAGATCCAAAACAACAAAAGCTAAAACTATGCGGAAACGCTACCATTGACAAACACAGTCCCCCGGATCTGAATCAACTTGCACCACCCGCCTGCTCCTGAGCTGACTCACCTGCATTGGGAAAACTAGTGAGCCTAGGGGCTCAACAAGTAAAACTGAGGATAACAAAATCACATAAATGCAGGCATAACTGAAAACTAAAATCTCGCTACATTAAGACAACTCGAAATTCAAATCTGTATTGCTTATACTGGATAATTTATGGTCTAGAGGCTCTCTGGTGGTCCTTGTGCATGAAGCATGTTTACTGATCGGTAACTCTCTGTGAAGGGATTATAATATTTCCATAAACATGTCCCTTCCATGAAGGGATTACGGTCCTACTGTAATCATGTTCCTTCCTGAGTGACCGGGTCCTCTGTGCCATAAATCCTCAAATCTGAACTTTACTTTCTTTCTGAAATAGTTTTATACTAGCTCTTGATCGAAAGTCGATCACTGAAATCTGTAGATTCACTACTATGAAACTCATTTTATTTTAAAAGCACTACTGAATGTACAGTTGGACTCGGAGCTGAGGACCAGCTCTGAAGGAAAAAGATTAGAGAGTGCAAAACAGACATGGTCTTAAAAATCAGATTCCGTGTAAAAACAGATCTCACTGGAAAACAGATCTCTCAGGAAAAACAGATGTCATGCGTGAAGGTCAGCTTTTGGTTAATTAACAGATCTTAGGTGCGATATGGGCATACAGACGTGAGCAACAGCTTTGGCTAAGGAACACGGCTTATAAATAGTAGCAACAGATCTCACTGGAAAAACAAATCTTACTGGGAAAACACTAACAGAAACCTTATAGCAAATGTTTCAGATTTTGGTAGATTACTCAGCTGTGAGCAACTCAACAACAGATTTGGTTAAAGACAAGTTACGCGTAAAAACACTTGGCTAGGAACACGAAATACTGCTTCGACTCAGACAGATTCTAAACAAACTGGCTTCGCTTATCCAACCAGAACTTGCTCCCGATCTAACCAGCGTTGCCTATTCGTTTAGATTCAATGTCCAGAGTCTTCACAGTACTTAGGAAAACGAGGACTTCTCTTGGATTCTTACCTGGAATCTGTACAACTCAATATATTTTTAAAAACACCATTGCTGGTTAAACTTCCTGGTGAGTTCCACAAAACTAAAGAATCAAAAGTGAATCCATAGCTCAACTCAAACATTAACTGAAACTGAAACAGGCAAGCATACACAGAAAACGACGAAGCAATATATGTTTTTCCAAATGCAGCAAGAATCAGATTTACTTGCCTGAAGATCACAACGTGCAGATGATCGCGGCTGGAAGTCTCCTCAAGCACACTAGAAAACTACTGAACTTTGAAAGAACTAAAAGTTTTAATTGCAACCAAAATGAATCCAGAGGCTTACGTAAATCATTTTATACAAGGGAGAATGATTGAGTAGTAGGTAAAAATACTTGAGTAGGCATGGCTGCCATGCCAACTCTTTTGTCCTCTTTAAAAGATTTAATAAAAGCTCCCTACTACTATTTTGATTTATAAACTTGATACATCATTTTACTAAAAACATAGCTCCCATCCAAAAACTCATTTTATTTTCGAAAGGAAACATTTCTGGATTATTTCAGGTTTGTGCTTGGGCGAAATCCTTCCGAAATCTTCTGACCGTTGCTTCAAATCTGAAAAAGAGAAGGAAATCAGATTTGAACTTAGAATCTGAATACTCAAAAATCTCAAAACAGCCCTTAGAAAAGAAAGGCTAATCAATTGTGGTTCTATGGATTTTTTTGGGGAGCTACAGCTAGTCTGGAGAAGACAAGGAGATTCCAACTAGAACAGTGAGGGGACGTCCAAGCTGATCTAGTTGAAGATATACATGCTGGAACAGTGAGGGGACGCCCGAGCTGGTACAGCAGAAGAAGATTCAGATGGCAAAGAACATCAAGCTCGTTCACTAGCTTGGTGCAAGAGCGGCCAGGGGTCAAGTGCAATGAAGATTCAGTGAAGTGCAGAACTGTTTAAAGGTACAGCAGAAGAAGATTCAGATGGCAAAGAACATCAAGCTCGTTCACTAGCTTGGTGCAAGAGCGGCCAGGGGTCAAGTGCAATGAAGATTCAGTGAAGTGCAGAACTGTTTAAGTGCAGATCAAGTGCAGTACAAGCGCAGTGTTCAAGTGCAGAGCAGAGTACAAGCACGGTGATCAAGTGCAGATCAGATCACAGAGCACAACAATAATCAGTTCATCATAGGAATGCTATTCCAGTGAAAGCTAAATCAGAACTGATTAGAATATACCAATAAGAAGGGATATAATCACTGGTGCTGGATTGCAGTTCTTCAAGGATAAGGTTTAAAGCACCTACAAAGAACTGGCTCAACCAACCAGAAGAAGCTCCGTGTACTTGCTGATGATTTGGAAGAGGTGTCTGAATGGATCAAGATCAGACAAGTACACATAATCACGAAGAGAGGAGCTCTTGACGAGAAGAATAGAGCCGAGTTGGTTAAGGACAAACCAACTCAGGATAAACCAGCTCTGATGGGCTTATTGTTGATGATGTGGAAGATGAAGAAGAAGAAGAAGTGCGGAGGCAGGAGTCTGTGATCGTGAACTCCCGTAGATGGAGGAAGATTGTTGTAATGAAAGAAGAAACCAGCTGGGAAACAGTCTCAGAGCCCGGCAATGTTCAAGAGCAGGAAAGAACTGAACAAGAGCAGTACAGATGAAGTATCGACCAGCTCGATGCAAACCAGAATAGAGATAAGCTGGAGTACAAGAACCAAGCTGGTTAAGGTCAAACCAGCTTAGCGAGCAGAGCAGATATCGTCTGAGATCAGAGCAGAATTGGACTAAACGACAAGAAAAGCGATTTGAACACAAGAATATACGAATATTGCTTATAAGTGTTCAAATCGATTTGCTGTTTTGTCTTCTCAGAACAGTGCTCACATGCGAAAAAGTAATAAAGCCTGCAGAAGCATTAATTGATAAAGGACGCAAAGTACAACCTTGTCAGAAGACTTTTCAACGGCTACAACATTATGTCCAACGGACAAATCTGCACAAGAGGCTTTATATATCAAGAGCAGAGCAGAAGCAGGGATGTGAGAGCGAAGTGGAGAGAGTGTATGTGCAAGTGCAGAACGTAAAACAGAAGAATGCACAACACAACATAGAGCTAGTCGTAAGTTTGCACACTCGATGGCAGCTGGTGTGCAAGCTGGTTCAATGCCCATGTGTGAGCTGGTGCACTGACTGTAAAGCTTCAAAGTGAAATCAAGTCGACAGCACAAGCCATGGGAAGATAGCAAGCAACCAGCTCAGAGAGAATCACTTCTCATGTGTGAGATTTTATGTTTCAGAGATTGCTGTAAATCTCACACACGATTCACTCATGCATGCGAGAGTTGGGCAAAATAGAAAATGAGTGAATCAAATCAAACACTCTCCTTGTAGTCTTTGGACAGAGACGTTAAATAAGTCTTGTGGTCTTTCTCACTGAGACGTAAAACAAATGTTGTTAGACACACAGCTTGCGGGCTGGTGTGCATAGGTGGCTAAGAGTTCTTGCAGCTTGTGGGATTTCGGATCGGGTTGCAACAGAGAAAAAGGGGAAACAGGAGATTAAACTCCGAACTTTCATAAACAAATGCAGCATATCTCTTTACATCTTTCTGCATTTAACATTCACGCATTGCATATTTCAGAACTGTGTTTAAAACTCTTAACAAGCTTTCGATTGTCAGAGAGTAGTTCAAGTTATTTCCGCAATATTTCATATCTTACTTGATCTACTTCTCGGTGCACAAACATTTCAAGAACATTGAGCTATTGCAGCTCAAGTTTTGCATAGACCAGATCGCATGCGATTCGGACCAGCTCGCAGAGCCGTTGGTCCAGCTCCGCGCTGATCTGGTTTCTCAGTTACGTGTTAACACTTTTCAAATATTTTTATATGCACGTAATCTGTCTGTTTATAATTTTAGAACAAGGTTTGGGTGCTGGAGTTGTGTGAGAACTCATGAGACACCCCCTTATTTGATCATATCAAGGTGTGTGGTAATCGATCGATGGATCGGATTTCCCTGCCAACAGTGGGTGTGTGGTAACCGGTCAACGAATCGGAGTGCCCTGCCAATAGAGGGTGTGCAGTAATCGGTTGACGGATCAGAGTGTCCTGCCAACAGAATCAAATGTTAGGGCGTGTGGACAATGGCAAAAGGGTCGTTGGGTCCCGTCCACCTGGAACCAGTTAAACTTGATCAAGCGAATAGAGTACCTAAAGAAAAGCTTTTGTTCACACTTCACCATAGAAAATGAAGAAAACTGTGGGTTTTTATATGACCGAGTATTCAAGAAAGATAAAGTTACTTAAAACTGTGGGTTTTTATATGACCAAGTATTCAAGAAAGATAAAGTTACTTTCTTTATAGATTAAAGTTCACAGTATAAAGTTTACAGTTTACCGTTTAAACATTTCTAAAATGTTTTGAGCATGTGCGGTTTACGCTTTCGTAGTTTCCAGTGTTCAGTATTCAACTTCGAGTTGTTCAGATTTCAAGCTCTATTATTTTATGAGCTTTCAGTTACAATAAAAAGATATTGTTATGTCTGTATTGTCCGCATTCGTTATATCCAACTTTGTTTGCTGAGCCTCTAGGCTCACTAGCTTTTCTAAGTGCAGGTGATCAGGTTAGAGATTGCTGGTTGGTGCGACCTGGATCAGATCGAGGATGTTTATCATGGACATTCGTTTCCGTTGTTGTTTCCAGTTTAGTCTTTTGGTTGTATAGAAGAGTATACAGCTTTTAAACATTTTGGATTACTTCTTCACTTCTTCAATGTAATCTGAGTAAATTGTATCTTTGAATATAATCTATATATACATATATATATATATATATATATATATATGTTGGTCCTTTTATACGGGGTACCAGATTGTAAAAAGCTCTGATACCAATTGTTGGATCGAAAACAGGGGGTGTCCATGAGTTTTTCTCACACAACTCACGTAGGCTCACACAGCCTAAGACACCGAACCCTTAAGTTACGTGCAATTTAAAGTTTTGAGAAATAAAAGTAGCACGCAACTTGGAACCGGATTGCACAGGTGTTCTACCAGCTGCTCTGCAAGCTGCTCCGGCACGCTTGTGATCTGGTCGGTTGAATCTTGAGCTGCAATAGCTCAGTGTTCTTGAACTTAAGTGCACTGAGATACAGATTGAGTAATGAAATAAAATCATGTGGAAATAACTCAAACTGAACTCTTATAATCGAAAGCTTATTAACGGTTTTGCAGTTGTAAAATATGCAATGCGTATGATGTAAATTCAGAAAGCTGTAAAAAGATACGCTGCGATTTGTTTATGGAAGTTCGGAGCTGAATCGTAAGTCTCCCATTCTTCCTCAATCGGGAAGAATCCACTAGAAGACTTTGATTACAGCGACCCTCGATGCAACCCAATCCTACGACCAGCAGTCGCAAAAACTCCTAGCCACCACTGCACACCAACCCGCAAGCTACGTGTGTCTAACTTCACTTCTTTCATGCCTCAATGAGAAAGGCTACACACTTCTTTAACGTCTCAGTGCGAAAGACAACATAGACTTCTTTAACGTCTCTGTCCAAAGACTATAATGGAAGTCGTTTTTCGTTTTTTATTCACTCGGCTAAACTAATCAGCACTCTCAAAAATATGTGAGTGAATCGTGAGTGTACGCTTAATCTCTCGAAGATAAAATCTCACACACCGTGAAGTGCTCCTGTCCGAGCTGGTTTCTCCAATGTCTTCCCAGAGCTTGGGTTGTGCATTCTTCTATTGTCACATTTTGGATTTGCACAACACTATATCGACTTCGCTCTTCTCGTGCTCTGCTCTTCTTGTGTGCGCATGCTTCTGCTTGTGCTCTGCTCTTGTTATTTATAGCCCGACGCGGAGATTTATCCGTGGACACAAATTTATAGCCGTTGAAAGTCTTCTGACACTTTTGTACTTTGTGTCCTTTGTCTTTTAATGCGTCGCAGGCTTTTCTTCATTTTAAGCACGTGAGCACTGTACTTGAGAAGACAACACAAGCAAATCGATTTGAATACTGAAAATTAGTCCTTGTATAGTCTTGTATTCAAATCGTTTTGCTCGTAGATTTGATAGCATCTGTCATGCTATCCGAGCTGGTTTGACCTTACCAGCTTGCCAGCTTATCTCTGTTCTGGTTTGCACTGAGCTGGTCTTTTCTTTGAGCTGGTTGCTTCTTCAACTCTACTGCTCTTGCTCGCAATTGTTTTTGAGCTGATCTTCTAATTTGTTCTTGTCATCTGCTCTTGTAACAGCTGCTCTTGTTCTGTTCTACATCGAAGCTCTCTGCGCTTGATCTCTGAACTGCTCTTGTACCAAGCTGGTGAACTAGCTTGATGTTCCCTGCTCGTCTTGTGCTGTTCCATTTCGGACGTTCCCTCACTGTTCCTGCGTAGACATATTCAACTGTTCCAGCTTGGACGTCCCCTTACTGTTCCAGTCTAGATATATCCCTGTCTTCTTAATCAAGTGCACTGCACATCGCACGTAAAACGTTAGTAGAATAATAGCAGACTTTGTGTTAATCAAAGAATCTGATCTGTAGAAACAGATCCAACTATATATATATATATATATATATATATATATATATATATATACTTGACAAGATATCCAGTCTGTTTCTTTATATTGCACGATCTGAGACGTTTTTATCAAATTTTGCAACTTAACCCAGAAGTATTTGATTATTATTTTTGGACCAAGTACAAATTTTTTGAGTATCATTCAATTCGAACATCAAACTTATTATAATTTCAATTCGAAAAACGTGGTCGTTACATATTCATCTACTAAAAAGATGTCATGCAATTCAAGATTGTACAGAGCTTGAGCTTATCTTTTCATCTTCTCCGTGTCCTGACAATAAAATAATATATCCCTATAAATTATGATTTAAAAATTGTAGTCCTTCTTCCTACAATCTCGCTAAGAGATTCTCTAGCTAAGACCGATTCTTCGTTTCTGCCGAAATCATATCCCACGCGAAGTAATTGATTCCATTAGACTAATTTCAATAATTTAATAAATCCTTATTTGTTGAGATCTAGAGTTCCTGCTGCAATTTTCATTGTCAATATCCAATCATCAACGAGATCTTCTCTGTTCTTGAAATCCAGTACATAATGGTTAAGCATAACCAATATCTATGTATTGTTCTAGAAAATTTTTTCCATACGGTGTTTGGTGGAGCGGTATTTATCTCCTCATTGACCGCGTTCCTGCTGGATGAGATTCTCCTCCTAATCGGAATCACTCTAGGTTTCTCACATGTTTTTATCATGGGATCCTACACTAGATCTTGGTGGTTCAGGGGGAGTAATTCTTGGAACAATGGGTTGATCAACTCCTATTGTATTCATTTTTAAATTTACGACCTTGAGGTTTGCAAAAGATTCTGCAAGATCTTGTAGATCACTAAGAACAATCCTATCTGAACTTGTCATTGGGGAAGTTTACTTCCTGAGAAATTTTTAATAAGATTGATAATTTTTCATCATCGGTTAAAAGTTTCTGCTTTGGCCTTCCTATTTTGATGTAATAAGGGTTCTGCGCCAAAAGATTGTGGTAACCTTCATCCAGGAATCCTGTCACTAGAACTGGGTGAATGTTTCAGATTCTGGGCTTTTGTTTGGATCTCTTTTAAGGTCAAGAATTTCTTCTTGTTTTTTAAAGATTTCTTTCGTTTGTTGTCATACAAAATATAGGCGATTGCCATAATTTTGTATTGTTCTTTGAATTTCGTAAGATCTCCTGAAATCTTTTAGGAATCTGACACTATTTCTAAGAAATTAGTATTATGAATCATTTCTTTTACCTGTTAGAGCTCATCCATATTCAGATATTCTATTTTAAATATTCCAAAATGTTAGAATAAATCCTGAAAAAAATAAATCAAATCCTAAATTTGAACCCATAATTTTCCAAAATTTCGTCCACTCGTCAAGTTTAATTATTATTGAATAATAATATTCATGTCTAAATAATTAAGAACCTGGGCTCTTATACCACATACGTACAAGACCTTAACAAAATAATTATAAGGGTTATTTTGAGTAGTTTTTTAAAATATTTTGACCAACAGCTTGATGAAACTAATGAATCTTTAAATTAAGGACATGAAACAAAGAAAATTCCGACGGACTGATTAATAAGTCAAGTTAAGACTGATTAATAAGTAAGTTTTGATCCGATGATTTTTCGGCAATTTTCACTTTTATATTTTCCTGTGATCCAATACACTAGCTACAGAGTATCTTAAATAATAATGATGATAAAATAATATACTCTGTGTGATAAACTGTGAGGTACATTTACTTAATAAATAGAAACAGTCATTGTTTTTCCAGGCTAGAACATCAAACTGATTTCAAACTACAGTTTACAAGTCACACAAGGTTGACAGTGAAAACAAGAAAGCATCATCTAAAAAAAGCACAGATGGACAGATAAAGCTGTAATTTGTGAATAAATTATCATGTCCTATGGTTTGTTTCATATCCTTGTACCATGTAGCATTCAATGTGTTCCATCTTTTATCTCCTCCTCATCCTCTACTTGCGTTTCTTCCTCTCTATTATGGGTTTGATCCGTTTCTGCAGTGCTATCATCAGTGGTGTTCTTGGAATTAGTCACGTTAAACAAGGTTTGCTTCTCCATCATACCCGAGAGTGCCAGGCTAGGCGACCACTCAAGAACGTCGTCTATTATGTTCGAAACACGTTTCTGGTACCTGCAGGAATGGAACACAAATTCAGCCCAGCAACTTTGTGAAGTGCAGATAACTCTGCAGAAGGCACATATAAGGCACGTTTGGGTTCAGTCAAGTGGGTACTACACACGATGATGATAAGGAAAAATATTTGTTCAACTGGATAGCGCTGTGTCAGCCATCTCGTTTCATCATCCTTTTGGACCTTTGACATCAATCAAGCCACAGCTCTAAATTCTTTACCATAGAGCACATGATAAACGCCAAAGGTTCAACAAATTTCTTGTGTAATTAATGTTTCTTCCATACTCTGTCCATTTATTACGAAGACAATTCGAATTTATGTCCCCATGAATTTATACATGACCAAGAACTTTATATCAACCTACACTAAGCCATTGTACTATCAAATGCTAGTTGGTCATGTTAGTGAGAAATGCGGATACCTTGCTCTAGCAGCTTCATCAGGTGCATGGTGCCTCAATAGTAGAATGACCAGCACAGCTACTACTGCATAAAATAACCTAGCTGTCCACTTCGGACGCTCGCCCTCATCTTTCTTGGGCCAAAATTGGAACAATTCCTTGAGCGTTGCTTCCTCAGCAAGAATGTTAGGGAAGAACCAAACATGCTTTCCAAGAACAATCCATAGAGCTCCAAAGATGAGGGATCTCACTGCATTAAAGAGAAACAAAGTCCCATACAGCTAACCGACAACTTACATAAATGAAGTGTATTGATACGAGAAAAAAAGAGCAGTATAGGTTAGTTTTTGTGTAGATAAAAGATATATTTGCCGGTGGAAATTCAACATAACAAATCCTCAAAAAATTTCCCAGAGTCTTCCAGTACTAGAATTTAAAGGAAATGGATGCGGTAGTGGGTAAAAAAAGGTCAACAATGACCGTGAAGAATAATTTTGTTTTACATTTGTGTATAATTTGACGGCAGACCGCAACAAAAGAATATCGATTATAGATGCCTTCAACCTCAAACTGCAGTAACCTTTTGGCACCCAATGACCAGTAACTAGTAACCACTCTAACTGGTACTAAGAAGAAAGCCACAACCCAAAGCAGTGGATGTAATTACACTAGCTAGCATAATGGCAAAAATATAATCTCCTTTGGAGAACTCTCAACAAACTTTATCAAAGAACACCACTATTATAACCTCATGATTCAGAAATCTTTAGTTTCAATCAACACAGTTTTTCACTGAGGACTTTACTTCTACATGACAAATTTCAAGAATGTCACCGCAACCCAACAAATATAATCAGTACTTCTTGTTACAGTTCACAGCGCCATTGGAAGGAAAAGCAAGAAAAAAATCAATAAAAATTGGAAAACACCAGAACCAAAGAACATACCTAAAAGCAGGCAACATATAAGCAGCAGGACACCTGCGCACAAGTAGAGAATGAGCAGCTTAACTTGATGGGGATACACAGGAAACAAGCAGATGGCTAGAGTTAAAACAGGCCAGGAAAATGAGAGAAGCGTCTGCCACAACGGCCTTCGATTAACAAAAGTCCACGCAAAAAAGGTATCATTATCAGAAAACACTTGATCCTGCAAGGCATAATGACAGTGGAGGGAAAATTAGGAAACCATTCAAATACAACAAAAAATATCGTCAGCACATGGACATCATTAAAGTGAACAGAACAGACAAAGACGAGGGAAAACATGGAGGCAATGCACCACTTGGACCATAAAAAATCATTTTGGCTCTTTCGTTTACATTATTCAAAAAAAAAAATAAGAAAAGTTCTTTCAAATTCTACAAGAAAATCTTGGCAACTCATTTAAACCAGCGCTGGCACTTGGAATTTCTTTTTTTTTTACATACCAGAACCAAGAACGAATTTCCGGGATAAAAAATCCCAAAAATGACAAACAGACATAACAAGATTAACGTAAGATTCTAAAATAATCCATCCCTCACATATGCATCGATCATTAATTTAACTGAAAGATGGTAATTTTTTGTCTATATGATTGCCAGAACAGGTTTTTACAGTTCTACAGGAGATGTGAACATGCTAAGTTGATTTCACCGACAAAACCATAAATCCCATGAAGTATATTCATCATCTTGCTTGTCAACTTAAAAGGAAGCTTTTCGATCCACACTATGAGCTAAGAAAAATCACGACTTGATAACCTATGCTAAAATGCATAACCTCGCACAGAAAGTTTCTCCTTAATCATTATAGTTTTTGAAGGAAAACCATAACTTACACTGAATATCTCCAAATGGGCTGGCCACGTTGATAGTTTTTTCCTCCCGGGCCGAACAATTTTGACGACACGGTCACACCTCAAAATAAGATTCTTACTCAGAAGAATGTTGGCAATATCTTCAATCTCTAAATCCTTATCCGATTCAAGAACATCCTTGAGTTCTGAATGATTTCTCAAAAAGCTAACAAAATCTTTTCCTCTGAAGTATTCAACCCGGGACTCTTGTAAAACAGCCCACCTAGATCCCATATCCTTATGATTTCGTACCTTCTCAGCGAAAACCTGAAACACGTCCTTTTTCGCAGCTTGCTTCTGAAATTTCAGATAAAAATAAATATCATTCCTCAGTAACAACACAAACCTACGCCTACACATAAAAGTGCAAAATGAGCTGTGAAACTATATCAACAATCTAGTGGATTACAATCATTTTCCATAAACCGATCAGCTTTTCGCATAAATCCTCAAAAATCCCACACATACCACGCGGATTTCGAACCCCCCATGAACAATAAAATTCCACAGTTACTTGTAAACGTTTTTATGCTTGATTTTCGCACTGGCATCCGATCTTTCAAATAAATCCAAGAGCATCTCAAAACGTAAAAACTCCACGGTTCATCACCGCAACTTAAACAGGTACGAAACGTTATTACACTAAACGAATGCATGATCATGATCCGTGTACATCAGATATTAACAAACCCTAGGAGGAGTTTCGGTGGCGGATTCTCCGTACGAACGCCGTGCCCGCTTTTTATCTCCGGCGCCTCCACCGCCTCCGCCTGATTTCTTCATTTTTACCTCTCTCTTACGTTTTTTTTTTCTTTTCATTTAATTATAATTCTAATATAAAAATATAATAATTCATTATAATAAATATATTATAAACCATGACAGGAAACTGAAGGCCCACTGGGCTTGAAGCCTAAAATGTTGAATATTACGTCGGCTCACACGTTAGAATATGCCCATAGTATTCTTTCCTGTTCACTCGAGGCAATGGCCACTTGAACTGATTATATATATTTAGTTGGACCAACTGTCATAATCACTTTCATTTTAGCCCACTTTTACAATGACTAAAATGTTACACTAAGAATTGTCATAAGCCCATTCAAAGGCCCATTCAAATTGTTATAAAAGATTTTCAAATTTTGTGAAATTTATTTTCATTCACAAATATAAGTTGCATATACTTGAAAAATTATATGGTGCAGTGAGCTCAATCAGATTAAAAGTAACCAGGGAGTATCAGCTGATAATATGCTAAGATTCTGAACTATGTTTTCTATTTCGGTGTAGATAAACTGAATTAACTTTAATTAGAAAAAAGTTAAAGATTGTAGCATAAAATTGTTCAAACTCATAGCTTTAACTTACTAAAGAGGTTATCCAAACGTTTCATTAATCAAAGGATCGATGCATATTGGGAAGAAAATCAGATATTTCAGAAATTGAAACTTTTTATTTAGAAAAAGAAATTAAATATTTTGGTATTTGTATAATTGTTTAAGTGCATACCTTTAACTTACTAAAATGGATATTCGATTTCTCATTGATCAATGATGCCTACTGGGAAGAAAGTTTAGATTTTCTCATTTAGAAAAATAGTAAAATCACTTTCGAGTGTACTTTTTGTAATACATTTGAGGAGGATGATTGTTGCACTATCGAATATTGGGTGCACCATGTAGGCATGCAAACACGAACCATATCGACTCGAAATTTTAATCCTTGAGGGGGCGAAAATTTTCTGTAAAACAAATATTTCAAGAAATAAATATAAAATATACTACTTAACATATGGTTATAAAACAATAATTATTTTCATACTTGTATATATTCTAAAATATAATTAGTGTTAAAAACACATTTAATAGTAAAAAAAATTTAAAAGGTAAACAATGATTTTCAAATAATCATAAAAAAAAACACAATTGCCACCACCCTAGATTTTGGTCAAAATATAACAAACATGAGAGTTTGACATACTTATTGCTCGGATTTGTTCAAAAATATTTTTTATATATAGTTTAATGATTTAACAGATAAAAATTGTTGAATACGAGAAAATTTATTATAATCAAAGTTTTAAATGATTTGTTTTGTTTCGGTGGATGATGTACCATATAGTTTACGACATGGGTAGCCTAGGGTGCAACATGAATTACTTATGTTGTCTGAGTTTTCCATCATGGGGGAAGTCATTGGACAAATACTGTTGAGCAAGAAGATGTAAATATACAAAAGTATAGATTCTTTAGATTTATCCAAGGTTGCAGATTTTGCAGCTGAAGTTGCTATTGAGAAATCCTATCTCTTTTGCACATGGAACGGAGACTGAATTCGAACATCCCTTGATTCTTGTTCTTTACTCGCCCTCGGCTGAGCCCATTGTTGAACTTTTACATCAAATGAAGTAATGAACAATCCCTTCGATAATTGGTTGAATCTTTGAAAAATGTAGCCAACGCACTGCTCTACATGTCGATCAGTTGTCTTCTAAAGCCGATCTACAAAGTTTTAAAGATTATATGTCTAAGCAGATGGACGGTGTGCTACAGATTTTAACAGAGCAAGACGATGCAACGTACATTATTCGCCAGACTCAATATCAACAATATGTTGCTTTGCTCTCTAAGGTTGATCAATGTAAGATAGAGATAAAAGCAGAAGTCGCCACTCTTGGCACTCAGTTAGCTGAGGTGGTCGAATGCTTAAAGGGCAGATATGATGCCAAGAAAGGGGAAAATAGTATTATGCAGAGAAATAGATGGAAAAAAAATTTTGATGAGAGATAAGGAACTCAACAGATTTACAAAATTAGAACTTTCAGAGTGTTACAGAGGAATTAACAGGCTCCAAAGTGCACAGAGGAAGTACAACTTCCAGAGAATAAAGGGGAGAAACAGGCTCCGGAACAGAGTTTTGATCATCCGGCTCACAATTCATAAGAGCGGCATGCTGAATCAGTAGAAGGATAACAATAGCCGACGACAACTGAGCATCAGGCTCGTTTTCCCGTGGTTCAATAGGCTACTTCTTCGAAGACAGCTGAGGAAGAAGATGTTAATGTACAGAAAGATATATATTCTTTAGCTTTTTATGAGGTTGTGGCTATTACAGCTCAAGCTGCTACTGAGAACATTCTCAATGATCATATCTCTCCTGCACATGGAACAGAGACTGAATTCAAACATCCTTTGATTCGTGTTCTTTACTCACCCGGGCTGAACCCATTGTTGAAATTGATACATCATATCATCAATCCCTTCGACAAAATGGTTGAATCTTTGAAGAGTGTATTCAGCACTCTGAATGTGGATTAGCTGTCTTCCAAAGCTGATCTAAAAGTTCTAAAGGTCATATGTATAAGCACAGGTCGTTGTGTTGCAAATCCTTTAAGTACTCCAATGGTTTTTAGATCATTGAGCATTGAAATGATTCATTCCGTCCATGTGAAGATAATGAAGTTAATCTTGGTCCAGAAGTATCATATCTAAGTACTATTAGTGCCCTTATGTATCTAATTTATTGACAAGATTTAGCTCATATCCAACAAAGAGGCACTGGAACGGGATTAAAATATATTATGTTATTTACGAGGAACGACAGATTTGGGACTTTTATATTCAAGAATACCAACCAAAATATTGATAATTACCCAGATGTTGGATACTTATCTGATCAACATAAGACACGTTCTCAAACTGGATATGTGTGTTCACAAAAACAAATACTCATAGAAACTTCATGAAATCATGTCGAAATTATTGCATTACATGAAATAAATCGTGAATGTGTTTGGCTAAAATCCATGACCCAACATACACATGTCATGTGTGGCTTGCCATCCGACAAGAAACATGTGACACTTCATGAAGATAATGTTGCATGTATTGCTCAAATGAAAGAATGACATATCAAAAGCGATAGAACTAAATATATTCCTCCTAAATTCTTTGAATTCACCCAAGAACTTGAAAAAAATAATGGTATTGATATTCGTTATTTCCATTCAAGTTAAAATTCATCAGATCTTTTCACAAAGGCACTCCCTACGATAATATGGAGTAAACATATATACAACATTGGAATGCGTCATCTACGAAACATATGAAAAATCAGATAGTAATCCGAGGAAGAGTTTATGTGACTGCACTCTTGTTTCCTTACTATGATTTTTGTCTACTTGAGTTTTTTCTAGTAAGGTTTTTAACGAGACATTATCAAAACAAGTAATAACGCATCCAAAGGGGATTATGAATAATTTGTAGAATTGAATTATTAGTTGAGGAGTACTTAGTTATTGGATGTCTAAATTATAAATGTTTGATTAGATTCTTTTATTATTTTATTCTCTTATTTGCCTATAAATAGATTTGTAATCTTCATATAAATGCAATAAAGTTATAAACTCTCTCGCTACTTCAAGCAATTTATTTTGGAGTAATCAAAGTGCAAAGGCAAAATTCAAATATACTACCAAGGTTATTTAAATTTTATATGTTCATATTGTTTTTTTAATTTATAACATTACAGTTTGATAAATTCATTTAATTATAAAATGTTAAAACACACACACATACACATCTATATACATATATATATATATATATATATATATACGGATCTGATATCTGCACAACACACTTCCTCACCCTCCTTCCCCGACTACCACGTGACACCATGTGATTAGATCAATAGTTTAAGTTCAACAATTTTTGTCATGTTTTTTTTAAATTCGGACCAATCACATTATATCACGTGCTAGTCGAAGAAGGAGGTGGGGAAGTTGGTTGCGCAGGATATCACAACCCTACATATATATAAAATAAAGTTTTTTCATACTTCAATTTTAATTGTTAAAAATGGTCCAACCCGATTCAGTTACTTGAAAATATTTCTTTAGAAAAATAAAAACGAATTTGAGGAATCAATCCTCGGGTACGATTCCTCGGAATGTAATAAATTAGTTTATCTTCAGATTTGTTATATTTTGATATTTTTTTCATTTTTCTAATACTTAATTAAAAGACCCGACGTTTTGAATGCTCCAAGATATACCACATTTGATTGTCCGAAAATACAAAACAATGATACTTCAATAATGTAATTACTAATATGAAACTTGAGTATCAAAGATATATGTAAGATAATAATTTATAAAAGTTGATAGTGTGGGCGCCCACAATGGGCGCCTGTGTGGACGCCGCGAGATACTCAGCCGAGCATCTCATGAAATTGTGGAGATGCTCGGCTGAGCATCTCGCGGCGATTGTGGGCGCCCACCACATCATGCCTAAATAATTTATTAGCGTGTTTATATTGTTAACATTTTATTGCAAAAAATAATATCAACATTCTCAGGTGTCGTCAATTCTTTAAATAACTCATCCATAATTTAGTTAATACTAAAAGTTTAAGCAATTTATTTTTTAATGTACATTTGCATCAAATAATTTCTAAAATTAATATAATAAAAAAGTGAGTTGAGATACTAAACAAATTAATACATTAACATTATAAATTGGAAGAAACAAATTAACAATAGAGTTGCAGACTTGCAGGGAGGAGAGGAGGTATTTAAGGACTAGGCAACTGGAGGTAGGAGAATTTGGGATTTGATGTAGCGAAATTTTGTCAGCCGAAGAGCTGGCACCACGTCGGGGAGCTCGGGCGTCGGGTCATCGAGAAGCTGTCGTCGGGCGTAGGGACTCGAATGATAGATTGCGCCCCGCGTCAGTACCTGCGGCCACAAACACTAGGTCAGAGGGCACCGGAAGTGTGTCCGACGTAGCCCCTCCGATGCCTAAGTCAGGCAGTGTGCGAGAGAAATACGCTGTGAGAGCGAATGAGTGAGTAAAATCAGAGAGTCTGTAATGTGAGGCGTACCTGGTATTTATAGAGGGGCTAGGTAGATGAATCGATTCGCT
>KQ991099.1:20451-34608 GCA_001598015.1 Dorcoceras hygrometricum | reverse complement strand
GATTCAGCAGAAGAGTGATTCAGCAGTAAGATGCTTCAGATGTTGAAGAAATCAGTCGTTGCAAGCATTCAGTTGTTGATCAGCAGTTGAACACAAAGAAGCGAAGCAGTTGACTAATCAGTAGTCAACTGCTGAGCTTAATCAGCTGTTGGTTTAGATCAGCTGCTGGAATTTTTAAGCCAAATCAAAAGACGATAAAAGCCTGCAAAAGAAAGGACACAAGGACAACTACCTGTCGGTACTTTACAGAACATCTTTCAACGGGAAGAACTTGTGTCCAACGAATTGAATTTGAACGGAGGCTATTTAAGGGAGAAGATTTGAAGGAAGAAGATGATGATTCCGTGAGGATTAAAAGAAAGAACAAACAGAGGGAAGAAAAACAGGAAGATGAAGCAGTCGACCACCATTAGAGAGGAGCTTACTACGAGTGTCGACTGCTGAGTCTTAATCAGCTTTTGTAGAAGCATTTTCCCAGTATGTGAGATTTATTCTTTAGAGAGTTGAGCGATACACTGTAAAATCTCACACACACAGATTCACTCGCGTATTTTGAGATATGTGCGAAATTGATTAGCGAGTGAATCACAAACAAAAATCAGATCCCGTCCAAGCACGAAGACGTTAAACTCTGTGTCTGTAGTCTTTGAACAGAGACGTTAAATAAGTTATGAGTGAGACAGCCGAGGGCTGGTGGAGTCTAGGAGTTCTCGCAGATGCTGGTTGCGAGATCGGGTCTGTACATGAGGTGTAGATCAAATCTTCTAGTGGAACCTTCCTGAAGAAGGAAGAAGGAAGAAGGGGAGATGTAGGAGATTGAGCTCCGAACTTCCAGAAACAAATATCAGTGTATTGTATTCTTTTTATTTACAGTTCCGCATACGCATATTTAATTTAGCACGCACGCATACATTTCAGATTACACACTTGCACAGTCGAACAGATTTATGTTGAACATAAATCTGTTTGTGTTGTTTTAAAATTTAGGATTCAGTTCTGGTGTTTTCCGCAAGTTTTTATTACATATCAGATCTGTCTCCGGTGCTCTGTTTTATGTTCAATAACCTGAGGTATTGCACCTCTTTGTAGCAGCGCAAATTTTTAATTATCAATAGCAGCGCTTGCTTGCATTAATTTCCTATTTTGGGTCTAACATGCGTACCTAACAACTGGTGCTATCGTAGAGTACGCCTATTATGTGTGTTAGGGTTGTGTTAGGTCCATGAGTCCGGAAAGATGCATGTCTAACTTCTGGTGTTGTCTCATATCCCTTAGAGATCAGTCATACCCTCTCCTACCGTCCTATTCTAATAAAGATACTATCACCCGTTAAGATCTGGTGTCACACTTTTACGATCCATCCAATTAACCGGATCAAAAAACGCAACGTTAGCAACTTGACATATAAGAGTTTATATGATGTCACATATCTCAATATTACTATCAACCATGCATGCATGACCCAATATAAATATTTAACATTTATATGTATATATTCACTCCCGTAGTCCTGTGTGTGTTTTCACATGTAAAGAAAAGTGTTCGCCGATCTAAATTTTATAATAATATTTTTATACTCTATTAAATGACCAAATTTTTTAGTTAACTAGATATATTAAATAAGAAAATATTGATAAAAGAATATATAAATTAATCCTAGAAATGAAAAGACGGATGAAAAGTTAAATAACGTCCGAGATTAGAAAACATAAATTACAAGTACAGTGAGAAATTTGATGAATCCCACCTCGTACCCTGTGATATCTGCCCCAGCGGGCCATATTAAGTTCATAACTATTTATTTACCTTCACAACCCATTAATGTCTCTAGGCTCCCCCACCTACGTGTAAAACATATTTTCGAAAACGAATATAGTTGCTTTCAAATGTATAAAAATACTCTCTCCTGATCATATATGCTTCATTTATTCTCCTATTTGTTTTATACAGTTGGGGAGGCTAAGGTATATTATTCTTTCGATCTCCTAAATATTAAAAACAAGACTGTTCTTTTTTTTTAAAAAAAAAAATTCCCTTTTAAAGTTTTAACCCCGCACGTTTCTCGAATTTCCAAGAAAACACGAATCCTACTGACTCAATTAAATTACCAAGAAAAGTTTTAAAAAAGGTAAATAAAAAGGTGCCACGCATCTTCACTTGCTAGGTCGAAATCCTTCTCTTTTTTTTTTTTACCATATACGTCGTGGCATGCTTGTACAATATAATGTAACATATTTTGTGTATAAATCTAACTTAATCAATATTATATTATAGTAATGATATCCTTCCCTACAACAGAGAGTCTAATATCCTCACCCACACACATATACACACACACACACACATATATATATCCTATACAATATATTCACTCATTAAATGCCATTCTTAGATAATATCAGTTGGATGTTGTGCTTGATATAATACCAAATGTAATTATAATAAATATATTCCAGATTTAAGATATACTAATAAAAAACATGTCAATTGGATGTACGTGTTGTAATATCAAATGTAATATTAACATCAACTTTGTATTATAATAAAATGAAAAATACTAATTAAATTCCAGATTTAAGATTAATGATATATAAACTTAATCTCAACTCAGTTTTTATATAATAAATCATTTAAATTAATAAATTTGAATTTAAAAGAAGTGTTTATATAAATATAGATACAAAATTTTACAAATATTAAAATCTTATTGGAGCAAGTGAAGGTGAAGCTATTGTGAAGACCGAGCTATATAAAGCGTACCGTTGGCCTTGGCGAGAATTCAAAATCCTGCTAAACCCCAAAAAAGCAACTCCTACACCATTACTATGCCCACTGGGACTCGGAGAGAGAGCATGTCGGAAAATTCAAGAAGACCCAAATGGCACCCGCCTCCGCCGAGCCCCAAGATTCTGAACTTCCCCGGCAGCCGTAGGACTCGCCGGAAGCAACCGGGACCCGCTGCCGTCCACCACAGCAACCCATCAGTCATGCAGCGAGACCACCTCTCCCCTTCCAGAGGGAAGCTCGGGAACCTGTTTGATCAGAAGATTGATGGTCAAATTTCGATTGTGTTATTGAACTCCAATACAGTAGCATCCGAGAAGAGAGAACGGGTGGTCGAAGAAGTAGAGGAAGAGGAAGGAGGCCACAATGGCGGCTGTGGTTTTGAGGAGGAGAAATGGAGGTTCCAAGCTGAAATACTGAGGGCCGAGTGTAATTTTTTGAGAATGGAGAGAGAGTTTGCTCTAAGGAAATTGGAGAGGAACAGAGTGAAGATGGAGAGGACTCTTAGATCAGCTATCCAGACACTTGTCTCTGTAAGTTCCATCTCTTCATCCAAGATCCCACTATAAGTTTTTGATTGATTACTTCTGGTTTGGATCAGATGGTGTTAGATGTCACTCTGTCTTGTTTTCTGTTGCTTTTCAGGGAAAAGAAAAGATTTTTGACGGGAAGAATGCAAAGGCGGTCTTGGAGGAAGAGATTGAAGATTTAGAAGAGAAGATTGAGGAGTTGAGGAAGGAGTCAAGAATTAAAGTTAAAAACTGTAGCAACTTTGACAAGAAAGCATGCATTTTGCAGAGCAAGCTCGAAAAACTGGGGAGCTTGACTCAAGAAAGATGTTCCATGGAATTGCAAGAACTTGCTGAACCAAGCTCGTTCATAAGTGAGGGCAGAGATTTGGATCCCACCATCCAGAATAAATCCTCTGATGTAAGATAATGCTTCACGTTGTATCCTTTCATTCGTTTTGTTGTGTTGTTTCACCAACTTACGTGTAACAAACACTTAAGCAAACAAATGCATGATCCTGGGCTCTGATTAAAAGGTTTGTTTTGGATTAAGAAATTGATCATTGTGCAGATGGATAGGCTGAAAACGAAAATGGAGGGATTGTCAAAAGGGGTGTTGAATAGAGTGGAGGAAGAGTATGTGTCAATGCTTTCTAGCACAGCCAATAGTTCTGTTGCTAGCTCTGCTTCTACGTCCAAGCGAATAGATTTATGCCCTGAATTCTCGAGTTCCTCTGCCAGACAATTGTATCAGGCAAGATTATGATTTCTTCTTAGTTACTTTATAATGTTTTCTTGTTATTTCAGACTGAATGCTCCGATTAAGCTTACTTATCTGTTATGTTCTTGTTTCTTGGTACTTGTATTAATGCTATTCATGTTTTTGTCACTTTGTGGATTAGTGTTGCTTTTACAATGGATGAAATTTGAAATGTTTTGCTATACTTCATCAAGTTTATGTTAGCGTGGTGTCTTATAATGCCAGATAAGTCATATATCCAGTCAATGTGTGTGATTTGTGATAAATATGTATGTAGCAAAAGATTTGAAATTTAAGAAGCTTGCTGCTGGCTGGTTCGTTTGCTTCACACTGCCCAAAAATCGCACTGCCTGAATACATGTCCAATTAATACTCGTGGACCACCACTGTCAATTCTAGTATCTGATTCTGTTTCAGATTTCTTCTGTTTCTGTTGTTTTTTTATGTTGCTGAGAACATATCCAGTTGTGTCTGAGCACAGAATCTGATCAAATTTCAATATTTGGTGGACCTTAAATCCCTGTATCCAAGTGAGAACTATATTTTAGATTTTAAAATACTTCAAATTTAAGGCAGCAAGCGATGATCTAACCATAATGACTACTGTATCGAGTAAATAGAAAACACAGCTCTTTTTTTAAACCCAAACCTTTTGGCCCCATGGTTTTTGCTAAATTGTAGTTCATTTATAGTCCCTGTCTTGGCATATTCATGACAACAATTGACCTCGGATCCTCTG
Organism: Dorcoceras hygrometricum; assembly: GCA_001598015.1. Taxonomy (NCBI): domain Eukaryota; kingdom Viridiplantae; phylum Streptophyta; class Magnoliopsida; order Lamiales; family Gesneriaceae; genus Dorcoceras; species Dorcoceras hygrometricum. The sequence goes on along the minus strand of KQ991099.1, from coordinate 29,816 downwards.
GGAAAACGCGGAGCGTGAGCGATGACTTCTTAGGCAATGAGGTTATGAGAGGGTCCCTTTCTTTACACCCACAGCCTTCATCATATCCATATGTTCATTAATGTTTGATGAACAGGAACCAACTATACAAGACGAGAACAAATGCGCGGGACGATGCAAAGCCATTATACGCAGAATTGTGGAGCAGGTGAGAGCTGAGACTGAACAGTGGTCACAGATGCAGGAAATGTTGGGCCAGGTAAGAGGAGAAATGGAAGAACTTAGAACATCACGAGATTTCTGGGAAAATCGAGCGCTCAGTTCCGATTACGAAATCCAGACCTTGAGACAAAGTGTAAGGCTCCACCATTCTTGCTCTTCAGCAGGCGTTTCTTGGTCTAACTTCTCACGGTTTACATCATATTCTTTCTTTGTCTAGATGGAAGAATGGAAAGAAAGAGCTCTCAATTTTCAAAACAAGGCCGATGAACTTCAACTCGAGGTTTTTTCGTTAAAAGAGGAGATTGAAGATAGAGATGCAATGCTACTTCCTCTGAAAAAACAGCTTGAGAACGAAAAAAGAGTCATGACATATAGTTTGAAGGAGAATTATTATTTTGATAAAGACGGATATGCCTTAGAGAAAGGGGTAAAAGAGCTCAACGATGTGCAAAACAATGAACAAACACAACAAAAAGGGTTGCCGCATCTTTCTTTGGGTAAACACCTGGCTAAAGAGAAGCGAATGGTTCTGCGTCGTCTAAAGGAAACTCGCCAATCTAGCAACATAGACAGCAAACAAGCCATCCTAGCTCAGGAAAGAAGAAAGATATACAGAAAAAGGGATGGGAATTTGACATCAAAACATTCACCGCTGCAAGATATTGGGAATTCTTTGCCAGCGACAGGGCAAGTACACCATTGTAGAGAAGTTTCTCTTCGCAGCCCTCAAAAGTAGCACCTTGACAGAGCAGCTTTACGAATTATCAGATTCACCAGTTTTGACAATGAGATGAACTAAAAAACTTCTCTTAACTTGTGTTTTCTTCGGGAAGAAATGAAGTAAATGATCTTATGCATCATTCATGAGGGCCTCTTATTTGCATAAAGATCTACACTTTTATGCCGATATATGGTCAATCGTCTGCCACCAAAACTCGTAACATTTTCGAATGCAAGTCGACATTCTTGATCTACCACAACTTTTTTTTCATTCCAATTCTATGCAAGATCGAATATATATAATCCAGTCGTTCCCAATGAGGCTCGGTCGAGTATTCCTATTTACAATATGTTCAATGAGAAGCTGGCTCATCATCTCTTGTCAAAGGATCCATTCCCTTTCTGTTACATGGGAAAAATTATGAACTTGGAAGAGCGCTTGTTTTGTTAAATGTAGAGAAATATCTCCATCTTCCTAGAAACCAGAGAATACAACTGATAATAAGAATTTTCTGAACTTCATAAATACAATTCCTTAAAAATGATAGACATATGGTGGGAAAGAAATATTTGATTTGAGAAAGGATTTAAATAATGAAGTTGAAATGATACCTATGTTGAATGTATTCACATCCAACATAATTAATATTACCTTTATATAAACTCGCAAGAAGCATGTGCGTCTTAAGTCTTAAGTAGGTACTCCTTATATATGATATATTAATTAGATTGTACCCTATTATTTCAATTAGCGTTTCAAGATTAAAAGTTGTAGGACAAAATTTTAATTGCCGTGTGGAATTCCTTTAGAGCGTGTTTGTCACGAGGTATTTTATGGTATAGTATTAATTATCATATTATAATACAATCATGTACATATTTGGATGTAGTATTATTTACATCATATCAATCAAATCATTACATATTTATTTCACATCAATCAAATCTTAATTATTTATCTCATATCAACCAGATTATAAGATAAAATCACAATATTATCCTGGTCTTAGTCTTTCGATTATATTTATTAATTTTTATAAAGATTTAAAATATAATATAATACTTTATCGCAAATTTAATCAATCAAACAAACAAATTATGCATAGCAAATATTATTTTTTATCTAACTCAATCATTTTATAATCATATAATTTATTATTAATATTATCCTACCATATCTCATTTAGTGAGATAAACAGTCCTTTAGTAAAATATTTAATCTTTGGTGTGGTATTTCCGTAGTGTAGTTAGTATCTTTTGACCACTTTATCATTAATTTTTTATGCATATTATACTTTACTGCAACTTAACATGTTACTGTTAAGTACATCTATTGGCTATTAAATATTTAGTAATTATCTGAGAAAAAAGTAAGTAGTAAATATGATGAACAAATTAAGATAATAATTTTTATAGTATAAAAAAGATTTACCAAAAAATAGGTATAAGTTCATCATGTGATGATTTATGTGATCCGATATTAAAGTTCTGTATACGTTTATATATATTCTTTTTATTATGTGTAGTCAATTATGATTATCATTAATATTATTTTATAATTTCGTATAAGTTATTATCAAATGGTATTATCCTAACTAAATTAGTGATAGGATCGAGAATTACTAATACAGAGTTTAGAGGAGAAATTTTGTATGTTAAAACTATTTTTGACAATCAGCTGAGCATCAACTGATCATAATACTCAATATAATCTGTTCTTTTGAGCAATAAAAAATTTTTCTGAAAAAACTCAATTAAACATTGAACTAGATATGTATGAACGCGTAAGCTAAAATCATATAAGATTAGAGATTTGTTTCTGAAAGTTCGAAACAAGACTTCTACGTCTCCCTTTCTTCCGATTTGGGAGGATATTTACTAGAAAACTTTGAACAGAATACATGCTATCCTAAACCACTCAGTCAGACAGCACCTGAAGTGAACTCCTAGTTAACTTCTGATAACGTCATAGACGCTGCTATTTACACCAATTTGAGTAGGCTTATGAAATCACAAGTGAAAATACAGCCTATCTGTTAAACTGAAACGATACAGAAGATCTAAAAGATAATAAGTATGAAACTGAGACTCTTCTGTGATTGAAAACAGATTGCTTTTCATATGCGTTGTTGTTCCAAAGTTTTGAGAGATCAATATGTTTCAAACATTTTTACTTTTATATTCTTCGGATTCAAACGGTAATAAATATGACGGGTAGACTAAGACAATGAATCCGCCTCCATGTAATTAATGTTCATTAAATCTTCGTACTATGCTTCATATTGCTTCATTAAATGTTCCTCCTTTTTGCTCAAAATGGGCAATCCTCAGACAAAGTCAACCCTGACACATTCTGATTGTATCCTGACTTGTTTTGCTCTGAACTACTTGAAGCTCTTGACAATAATCGAGTTATCCTTACTCAGTTAAGTCCTAATCCGAGCATACAAAATACACTGATAGGTTCGGCCTAATCTGATTATCATGTGTCTAAGCTGATTTTGTTGTCACCAAAATTTAGAATATTTTTTTCTTAACAAATAGTTTATTTGATTATTATTGACGGGATTGAATAGAGGAGGGGGGGGTACTCGAAATAATCTTCTAAAATCGATTTATACAATTTGTAAAACATTTGAAAGATATGCAAGTTATGTTATAAAAACAATTTGGCAAATACCTAAAATGTTTAAAAAAATACATATGAAATCATGAATGAATACAATAAGGTAAACACACAATTTGTTTATGAAAGTTCAAAGATAACACCTTCTACATATCTTCTTCTTCCATTGAAGAAATGATCCACTAGAAGTGAAACAACCCTCTCTACTAATCTATTTATGTAATATTGTAAAGTGGAAAGATATTCTAGGGATATATACATGTATATAATATATATATCATTTGTTTATTTTTATTTATTTTTATTTTTAAAAGTAATCAAATTCGAACACATGCATCACCGGGAAAAAATGAGAAAAGTTGACACGAAAAGAAATAATGAGTTTTAACCATGAAAATGTCAAACCCTATCTCTCTCGATAATATATCCAAAACAATAATATATCTCAACATAATCTATAACACTGAAATCATGCGAAAACGAAAAGGTCGTTGGATAAGTGCTCAGACTGTAGTCCACTCAGGAGTCATGCCCCTTGATCCCGGTCTCACCCTCATCTGCACAAATCAAGTATAGTGAGTCTAATGACTCAACAAGTACAACACTGGATAATAACGAATAATATGTAATACAAGCACATGCATAATATATTTGTACTCAAATAATTTTCTGATCATAAGTACGTAAGGAACGCAGCTCAAACCTTTTACTTAAAACTCATGCAATAAAATTCAGCTCATAAATATAATATAAAGTCTTTTTGTGAAATCAGTTTCCTGACTGTTGTCCCTCGTCTCATAGTTCGCTTGATTAAGCTATTAAATACCATGGCACCAGGTTGGAAAGCCACTCCAGTACTTATTTGAAGCCCAAACCCGTCAATTGGAAAGGCACTCCACTACTTATCTGAAGCCCAGATCCGTCAGTTTGATATGGCAAACGGAACATGTTCCGACCCCATATCTATCATAGAAAAACCACAATCAAGTCCCATCATTCAAAAATTTTATTTGCTTCTCATTCTAGTCTCATTATAAATCTCAAATCCTTATAAATAAGTTCCTTCCTAACCTTGTAAAATTTCTGCTCATAAACATTCCTTATAAAATTCCAGCAATGACAGTTTAAAAATGTACACATGCTAAAAATCATTTTCTAAGCATTAATTTGTCATGAAAATTGTCAAAAATATCATAAATAAAATAAATTCTAAATTACCGGAAAATATCTTAAAATATGCTTAAAATATCAAATAAAGTCATCTATGAACATCGGCAACCCCTAAGACTCGAAATCTCAATTTTCACAAAAATGACTCGATAAGGCTCACTTCGAGCTACCAAACGGTAAAAATCATTAAAAATCCATTTATTAACCAAATCACACTCTGTTTTGACCCATGTCACCCTAACTCAAGATAATAGTCATTGGAATAAACGAGACTCAAAATTGACTCACGATGTGACCAAACTAATGAAAACAAGGCCACTACACTTGCACAGGAGTGAGTCTTGGATAGGCTGGGACTCTACCTCAAAACCTCTCACTCCTCCCGACTCCTACACCTGACCAGACCCTAGTACAACCTAGGGAAGACCTAAACTCCATCCTAACCTTTCTAGCCCACAATCTAAGCCATGCTATATTTTCTCTCCTAAACTCCACCTTAACCAACACATGCAACTCTCACCCCAAACCTCTTGATCTGGACTCTCACCACCTCTCTCAGTCTCCAAAGCTCTTTATGCTCTAACCCTAGGCTATGACCAGTCATGAAAGGACTAAATACTTCGAATTTTTAAGATCAAAGAAAGAAAGGAAAGTCAAAACACTCTTCTACAATCCGAAACTCTTCTCTTTTAGTCCAAAGACTCACAACTCACAAGTTCGACCTAGACCGCAAATTTCATGAATAAATGTCATTAAACATTAGAATAGACATAAAAAAATATATTCAACAAGTCATCACCACAAATACACACACAATTGTACATAAACTTGGAAAATGTATCAAGGAAAGCCTTGTACTTGCCTTGTCTTTAAGGACTTACGGCTGGTATCTTGAAGCTGAGCAGAGGAAGAGATGCCGGGAACGGCGCTGGGTTTGCTCTGGAAAGCTCAAGGCCGTCGGGGAAAGGAAATACGAAAGCGATGATTCTACTTGGGGGAAAAGAGAGGCTGAAACTATGGCTTTTATTCTTCAAAGAACCTTGGGTGTGTGTTGTTATTTGTCGTGTAATGCATTTGTTTAGGAGAAATGAGCTGGCTGTGTTGGAGGAAGAATCAAGTGGTTGAATTGACATGTTGTGACCGATAACTTTATTAATTAGGGAAAAATCAAGTGTTCAAATTTGTGTGAATATTCGGTTGGTAAGCTTACGATCTCAAGCTGATATTCTATTTTTTTTTTTAAACTTTTGTTTTAAGAAAATGAAATATGAAAATTAAATTTTGAAGGTTTTATAGCAATTTTCTTTAATAAGAAAAATTGCTTCCAAGTTTATAAATTGGCCTCAAATAATTTTCATATAAACGAAATCATTTTTAGTTCAGTATTCCCATCGTCTCCATTCCGATTTCGTAACACCTGTACTAAAATTCTGAAAAATAATACTCGTTATAAAATAATTTAAATAATTAAGAGATCATAATGATTAGAAAGAAATAATACTAAGGCATGTGAATTCGAACTAGGGAAAATTCATGGGTATTACAATAAGACTTCGTATGAAACACTTTCAAAATTTCTTATTGATCATGATTTTATAATAGACACAGTTGATCAGAATTTTTTTAAATTTGTGAAAAATGATCATGTTCTTTTGGTGCAAATATATGTTGATGATATTGTTTTTGGGTCAACTAACCCCAAATTGTGCCAGAAGTTTCTAAATTGATGTAGGAGAAATTTGAGATGAACATGATGGGAGAGTTGACATTCTTTCTAGGCTTACAAATAAAACAGCTTGAGAATGGAATATTCATAAATCAAGCTAAGCATAAGAAAGAACTGCTGAAAAAGTTTGGAAATAGTTCAGCAGCAGCTACCCCGATGAGTGCTTCAATCAAACTTGACAAAGATGAAGCTGGAACTGCAATTGAGGTATCTTTATATCGTGGTATTATTGGCTCACTGCTTTACTTGACTGCTAGCAGACCAGACATCATGTTTGCTGTCTGTATGTGTGCTAGATTCCAAGCTGAGCCTAAACAATCTCATTATATTGCAGTTAAGCGGATCTTAAAATATTTTAAAGGAACTTCCAATGTGGGTCTTTGGTATCCCAAAGACTCTAGTCTTCAATTAATTGGTTATAGTGATGCAGATTACGCAGGATGTAGAATTGATAGACGAAGCACAAGTGGTACTTGTCAACTTTTGGGAGATAGACTGATTTCCTGGTTTAGTAAGAAGCAACCATCGATTGCTACGTCCACAGCTGAAGCAGAGTATCTAGCAGCTGGAAGCTGCTGTGCTCAGATCTTATGAATTCAATATCAGTTTAAAGATTACGACATTGATGCTTCTGAAGCTTCTATTTCTGTGACAATACCAGTGCAATAGCCATTACTCAGAATCCTATGTTGCATTCCAGAACAAAACACATAGATATAAGGCACCACTTCATAAGAGATCACGTGCTTAAGAAAGACATCCGGCTGGAGTATGTGTCAACAGATCAACAAGTTGCTGATATTTTCACAAAACCTCTACCAGACGCTAAGTTTTCGTATTTTCAAAATATCCTTGGTCTCTTAGAATTCCCTAATCTATTTTTATGCGAGACATTGTAGGTTGTACAACTTTAGTGAACTTTAGCTTTGGGACCTCAGTTCAGGGGTAACGAAGGGGAACCTCAGTTTTGGTGAACTTTAGCTTTTGGAGGACCTCAGTTTTAGGGGGAACAATAGATCAGAGTTAATAAGTGTTGAGTCAGCTGAATACGTGTGATCTGAATCTATTCAGACGCGTATATATAGCTGATACTTATATATGTGATCTGATAAGAAAATACCCCAGCTGAAAATTAAAAAGATCAACGGTTGTGATGTATTTAAAATGGCGCTTCATTTTCAATCTTAACCGTATGGGTTAAAATTCAAACATCTTTTCAAATTCTGATCGCGCCATCGGATGATTGACATGTGTGTTGTCATAATACGAAACGTCACATCTACACTGTTTATCGTACCGTTACGTCTTCCTTTTATACGTCTTTTTAACTCTTTCTAACATTTACCTTGAAAAATACTCTCGTGCTTTCAGTGTTCTTTCTTTGCAGATTATCTCTTTCCTCAGCGTATTTTTCCTTCGATCTATCAACTGAAATGGCTCTTTCACTCACCCAAAATGCCCTGCAGATCAACTTTGGCTCCGTTTTGAGTCTATCTGATGGAGGTATTGTCTCAATGTTTAAAACCCTCGAATCATCCGGACTCCATGGATTTTTGGGATGTTCAGCGGCGGTTTATGAAAAAGATTTGGTGACCTTCTTTGAAAATGTCATTGTGAGAGGGAATACACTGGTAAGCTCAGTTAGGGGGTGTTAGTGAACATCTCGGAAGAACAGTTTGCTGGACTTTTTGACCTACCAACAGAAGGGCTAACGTCAGTGAATGATTTGCCTGTCGAGCTGATAAATGAAGCGAGGAGAACTTTCTCTGAGTTTGTCATCACCAAAAAGGGGGGAAATTGTTAGAACAATATCTATTAAGTTTTGGTGATAACAAAAAGACAAAATGGATTGATCGTTCTACAAGTGCTATTTCAGCAGATGGAGTCTTCATGAGGATTCAGCAGATGAGTTGCATTTTGGTCTTCAGCGTGTTTTGCTAAGAAGTATAAAACGACGGCGTTTTGATAAGTTAGAACGACGTCGTGGAGTGCACAGTATAGTTTCAGCAGATGAAGTGTTCAGCAGATACTTTCTTAGAAGAGTTCAGCAGTTGGTTAGTCTTTTTGTTGAAGATTGGTAAACGACAACGTTTAAGTTAGTTGGAACGACGTCGTTGGGGTGCCAAGGCAAAGATCAGCAGATGCTTTCATGAAAAGATCAGCAGATGCTTTCATGAAGAGATCAGCAGAAGCGTTCTTGTAGAGTTCAGCAGATGGTTAGAACATTTCGTTGTGGAACGACAGCGTATTGGATAAATTGCAACGACGGCGTTTGGTTTAGTTGGAACGACAGCGTTTTGGATTAATTCAGCAGAAGCGTTCCTTTTGTCAAACCAGCAGATGCTTTACTTGTTGTTATCCAGCAGATGTATTTCGAAGATAGCAAAACGGTGTCGCTTAAATAAGTGGACACGACATCGTTTCATTGCTAAAGATCAGCAGATGGAAAAACGCTACGCATTTCAGCAGAGAATTCTTCTTAGCGTTTTTCCAGTCGAAGCTTTCAACGAAGATGGATGTTAGTGCTGATTTCCAAAGTAATTTCAGACGCAAGCTCTAAGTATTTGAAATACGATCGTTTGCTTATTTGGTTAAATAAGTGGACACGACATCGTTTCATTGCTAAAGATCAGCAGATGGAAAAACGCTTACGCATTTCAGCAGAGATTTCTTCTTAGCGTTTTTCCAGTTGAAGCTTTCAACGACGATGGATGTTATTGCTGATTTCCAAAGAAATTTCAGGCGCAAGCTCTAAGTATTGGAAATACGATCTTTTGCTTATTTGGAAAAGATTTATTGGATCGTACAGTTGCCTGGAATGAAGGAAACAAGGTGGGTACTATTTTGGGTGAATAGTACAGTGTACAGTGGCCGTTTCTCTATGCTTGCACAGATATGGAAAGAAGACAAATTGGCTCTGTG
>KQ991098.1:7371-34231 GCA_001598015.1 Dorcoceras hygrometricum | reverse complement strand
GAGTCTTTGAGTATAACAAGATGTCGTCAATAAACACAATCACGAACTGATCTATGAACTCTCTGAATACCCGGTTCATCAGATCCATGAAAACTGCTGGGGCATTTGTCAAACCAAACGGCATAACCAGAAACTTGAAATGCCCGTACCTGGTACGAAAAACAGTCTTCGCGACATCCTGATCTCTCACTCTCAGTTGATGATACCCTGAACGAAGGTCAATCTTCGAGTACACCGCAGAACCTTGCAGCTGATTAAACCGATCATCGATTCTCGGCAACGGGTACTTGTTCTTAACTGTCGCTTTGTTCAGCTGGCAAAAGTCAATGCACATCAGCATTGAGCCATCCTTCTTCTTCACAAACAAAATGGGCGCTCCCCACGGCGACATACTAGGTCGAATGAAACCTTTATCCAGCAAATCGTCCAACTGCACCTTGAGTTCTCTCAACTCCGCAGGCGCCAGACAATACGGGCCACGAGAAATTGGAGCTGTGCTGGGCACCAGCTCAATGCTGAAGTCTATCTCCCTCCTCGGAGGAAAACCAGGAATCTCCTCCGGAAAAACATCGGGAAAGTATCGCACTACGGGAACGTCACTGAGCTGCACACGAGAAGAAGAAGACGCATCCAAAGCGTAGATCAGAAAACCCGCATTCCTTAAGGACAGCAAGCTGAACATCTCCATCGCTGAGACTAAGGGGATCTTTGATCGAGAATCCTGGCCGTAGAAGTCCCACTTCTCGCCAGACAAAGGCCTAAAACGAATAATCCCATGGAAGCAATCCACGGAGGCCCTATAGTTGGACAACACATCCATCCCAACTATACAATCGAAATCCCACAACAGAAGGCGGATCAAACTCGCCACCAACACATGCTCGCCAAAACGCAACACGCCATCTAGCAAAACCTCTCAAGCACATGCAACACAACGACATTGTGCCTAGACTCAAGTGTGATCAAAGAAATCGAGCTTATCCCAGCTTAAGCTCTGATACCAAAAATGTCAGGCCTCGTGCTCACAACAGAGATAAACAACGCACAAACAAGCAGAAGCTAATAAAAAGCGGGTAAAATTTTTGCTTTTGGCCTGACGGTTTAAAACAATATAATTTAAAATATAACAATACTTAAAATAGATATCCCGGTTTATAAAACCAACCAATCAAAGGTTACAACATACAATCAAACAGCACAGAAAATGGCATCCCAAGGCTAACAGCGAACTACAATCATAAAAGCATCACCCGGGACATCCCACCCGCGGTGATACCAGTGCATATAAATTATATACATAACTGGGACACTCTAACCACCTCCTGGGGAACCTCCAGCTGCGTTAAGCCCACGACCAGCTGTAAAACCTGAGTTCCCTGAAAAACAACACAACAAGGAAAACAACCAAGCCCCAGAGGGACATGGGGTCAAACCCCAGTACGGAGAGCAACTGAAATAGCTAAAGGAAAGCATAAGATAAAATGCAGATTCTATGCATGAGACACCGGATAACAACTGAAGGCTTCAACCGAAAAGGGAGCCAAGGAACTCAAACATAGCACCATAAGATCTGCAACAAATCAGTGGCCACGAGGTGTGTTCAAAGTGTGGTAATGAGCCACTCGCCTTGACACTACACCCGAATACCAGATGCATCAAACAACTCAACCTGCTGTTGCCTCGCCCATGAACTATGGTAGTTACCACTCGGCGCATGGTGGCTAACAGATCCCAGCAGGGAGATGAGAGTGAGGTATTTCCGCTCGCCCTCGCATCCTGGTAAGAAACAACAGCGCCATACAACAAGATACAAGGCTGCAAGATACAATACACGAGGGATCTGAAATATGTATGAACAAATGTGTGTATGCAGTTCACATAAAAACAACTAGCATAACACAAATGCATAGCAAACAATACACAGCAATGTTCACCGAAACATCCCAGCAGCCTCACATTATATCTCACGCAAATTCCAAGCTATCACAAGCTCAAATCCGTACCTTATATTTCTGTGCAACAGTCACCACAAATACAAGCCCTAGAGACTCAATTCCAACACCTGCCGAAGCAAATACATACTAAACCATCTAAGGCATACACAGAAGGTTACGGCCATCAATAGAAACTCACGGCTGGGAGTCACGCACTCAAACCAGCTATCATACTACTCAACAACTCAATAGGAAGATTAACTTAAGGCTATGAACAAGATCTTATCAAATACAAATGAATTTCTACCTGAACTATGCAACAAGGGAACAGGGCAGCAACTTTGCGCTCCACAACTAGCCAACCACAGCCTCCAAGACTGGTATAGGATGAAAGAGCTTCTCGAGAGGAGTCCAACACTACCTCGATCATGATAACGATGACCAGAATCAACGGGAAATCGTCGGAGAAACTCACGGTGAACAGTACTAGGGTTCGAGAAACAGAGGCCGACAATCGGGAAAATATATGGCTAAGTATGGGATCTGGTACTAAAAATCAAAGACCAATTCTTCCTTAAATACATCTCGCAACTGCTGAAATTTGGTTAAAATGTCCACCGAAAAAACCAGCAGTTGCGCTACTGAAATCCCAACCAGCAGTCGCATAACAACCAACAACTGGTTGAACCAAAAGCTGGTGTCTTACATAACCAGCAGCTGGTCGCTAAGCCAACGTCTGGATATCTAACAACCCAAAAGCTGGTCATTGCTTACGACTGGTTCTCAAATCAAAAGCTGGTACCAGACGCTAACCAAAACGCTGCGTTCCAACTTAATTAAACGGCGTCGCATAACCCCAACGTCTGGATTCCTTAGCGCTAACCAAAACGACGTCGCACATCCTATGTCATCAAATCCGGTCGCTAACTCTCGAGCACCACGCAAGCTACAGGAATGTTGACCCGCGTTGAAGCCTGCTCTTAGCGATACAACCAGTCGACACACACGCGAACCAATCTCTCGCATCTGGTACCCAAAACGGCGTCGCACCAACTTAACTAAACGCTGTCGTTTTGAACCAACGCAAAACACAACAACAAGGCTACGTCTAAAAACACTACCAGACTTCACCTACATGACGACGTTTAGATCTCTTGCGCCATGTATGGGTGAGAAATTTGTGGTGTACTCCGACCACAAGAGTCTTCAGTATCTGTTTTCTCAGTCAGATTTGAATATGAGACAGCGTAGATGGATGGAGCTGCAAAGGATTTTGATTGTGAGATCAAATACCAGCATGGGAAGATGAATGTAGTTACTGATGCATTGAGCAGAAAGACTCAAGTGGCGATGCTGGCTTCGATGCAGATTTCAAAGGTCCATGAGCATCTTAGCACTACTGGTTGGAGGTTTTACCCAGCTGAGGATTATGTTGTGGTGTCTTCTTTGCAAGTTGAGCCACAGATTGTTTCTAGCATTAGGCAGCTCAGAGGACTGATCCATCCATCCATGAGTTGAAGCTGAAGGTGAGAGCTGGACAGTTGGAAGACTATACTGTCTCTTCTGATGGTTGTTTGAGGTTTCATGGCAGGCTTGTTGTGCCAAATCTGGTTGATATTAGAGAAGAGATCTTGCAAGAAGCGCATTTCAGTAGATACAGTGTCCATCCTGGTGCAAGGAAGATGTATCATGCCTTGAAGCAGCATTACTGATGGGCAGGTTTGAAGAGTGATGTTGTTGATTTTTGTAGCCCAATGTCTGAAATGTCAGCAAGTCACGGTAGAGAGGATGAGACCTGGTGGTTTGTTGCATAGTTTAGAGGTGGCCCAATGGAATTGGGAGCACATAGAAATGGATTTTGTCACGCATTTGCCCCGTTCCAGCAGAGGTTGTGATGCTGTGTGGCTTGTGATAGACAGATTGTCGAAGTCTGTGCACTTCATTCCCTACAACATGAGCTATTCTTTGAAGAAGATGGCGAAGCTGTTCATAGATTTTGTGGTGCGTTTGCATGGTGTGCCAATTTAGATTGTTTCAGATCATGATCCTCGATTTACTTCCAGGTTTTGGAATAGTTTGCAAGCAGCTTTGGGAACTAGATTGGCTATGAGTACAGCGTCTCACCCCCAAACAGATGGCCAATCTGAGAGGACTATCCAGATTTTAGAGGATATGTTGAGAGCTGTTGTGATGGACTTCAGTGGCTGCTGGCAAGACTCGTTGTCTTTGGTTGAGTTTTCCTACAATAACAGCTATCAGGTCACTATTGTCATGGCACCGTTCGAAGCTTTGTATGGTAGAAAGTGTAGATTGCCAGTGTGTTGGGAAGAAGTGGGGGAGAAGCAGCCGTCTTCCCCAAAATTTGTGCAGCAGCCAAGAGATCAGGTGGACTTAATTCGCCAGAGAATGAAAGCTGCTCAAGATCGCCAAGCTAGTTATGCGAATAAGAGGCGTATGCCTTTAGAATTTGAGGTTGGTGATCTAGTTTTCCTTAAGGTTTCTCCTTTCCGCAGTGTTATGAGATTTGGTCTCAAGGGTAAGTTAGCTCCTCGCTATGTTGGTCCTTGAGATCTTAGAGAGGATTGGTCCTTTGGCTTATCGATTGTTGTTGCCACCAGATTTGTCTTCCTTACATGATGTGTTTCATGTTTCGATGTTGAGGAAGTACGAGCCAGATCCCTCGCATGTGTTGAGAACTGACGAGGTGGAGTTAGATCAGACTTTGAGCTATGTTGAGTATCCCTTGCAGATCTTGGATAGAAAAGAGAAACAGCTGAGGAATAAAACCATTCCTTTGGTGATGGTTCAGTGGACCAAGCACGGTAGAGAAGAAGCTACTTGGGAACTGGAAGAGAAGATGCAACGTGAGTGGCCGCATCTGTTTGAGTAGATGTTGCTTTTGTTCCAGTAGTTGGTTGCTTGTGTTTCTTTCCCCAGTTATCTTGAACTCTTGTTTTGGAGTTGATTGATTTCGAGGAGGAAATACTGTTTTAGTGGGGGAGAGATGTGAGACCCAAAAGCTGATGAGATTAATTGAGTTAATAATCGGGTTTTGTTGAGATAAACTTTGAGTCGATATGCTTGGAGAAGCTATCGGGTTTTGTTTTAGTCCTTAGAACAGTTCTGGAGAGATTGAAGTTGGCGCGTAATCTGTTCAGTAGTTAGCACGGGTCATCGCTGAATGTTAGCGTTCAGCAGTGGTGACGTCAGCAGTTTTCACTGGATGGTTGTGTTCAGAATTCGTAGCAAGATCTGTTGTCGCTGAGCAGTAGAGAGCGCGCTAGCGTGTTTCAGCAGTGAGTAGCTATACGTCGTCGTTTGGATTAGTTGGAACAAAAGCGTTTTGGATTAGCGAAGAAGACACAGTGTGAGTTGCGTTAGAGTCAACTGTGTGAGAGATCTGTTGTTGCTGCGATTTGATGTTGGTTAGTGTTCAGAAGTGAGTAGCGGGTGACGTGTCCAGTTGCGACAGTAATTCTCTGCGATGTCGTTTGAGTTAGTAGCGATCGCTGTAGTAGCGTAGAGTGAGATCTGTTGCAAGATCTGTTTGCGAGCGGGAATATCCGTTGCGATAGTTTAAGTAGTGGTGGATACTGTTCCTTCAGCTGTGATCAGCTTGTATTAGAGGACTTGGTCTTTGATTTGAGTATCCAGTTACCATACTTAGAAATATTTCACGATTGCCAAATTCTGTCGCGATACCCTAGCTATTGTTTATCGAACCTTATCTTCTTCGATTTCCGACGGTAGACAGCTCCGACGAGAGTGAGAGTGGTAGCGTTGGACTCCTCTTGCTGAGACGCTTCGTTTGATTTTGCTTTCGAACGTTTGGTTGAAGCTGGTGAGGTGTACGAAGACATCTACCTTGTGTAGTCTGTTAGCATAACCGTCGGATTTCGCTCCTAGCTTGTTGGGGTAAGTAAAGTTCCTGCCTTTGAGCTTTGCTTAGAGCTTTCTGTTGAGTTAGAGAGGTAGGGTAGCGCTGGTGGAGTTCGTAACTCCCAGCTGCTGTTTTCTGTGCTACGGTCCCTGAGGAATTGTGTGTTACCGTTGAGCAGGTGGTAGATATGTGTGCTCTGGGACGTCATTGTGGCAATCTGCTGTAGTAATTGTTGCACAGAGAGTTGAGGTACGGATGTGATATTGTTTACAGCTTAGGATTGAGCATGGATTATGTGCTTTGCTGTGTATGCTCTGTGCTGTTATCGTTTGTGCATTGTTATGACATCTGTTGTTGCATTTGCATACACACATTATCCTGTTGAGCTCTGTTTTTGCTAGCTATTCCTGTTCTGTTGATTTGAGAATACCAGGATGCTGTATTCGAGGACGAGCGGGTAGTTCTCGTATACCTCGGAGGCGAGCGGGTAACTCCCGTACCTCATCTCCCTGCTGGGTTTGTTAGTCGCTATGAGCGGAGTGGGTAGCTCCCGCATCTCATGAGTGGGCAACAGCAGGTGGAGCTATCTGTTTAGCATCTGGTATGGTGTACTGGAGATGAGTGGGTAGCTCCCATGTGCTTAGTATACCCGTGGCCACTGATTATCGTTCCTTTGATCAGATCTTGCTGTTGAGTTGTTGTTGCGATCCTTTGGCTCCCTGCTTTCAGTTGTAGCCTTGATCCCTTGCATAGCATTTGCAATTTATCTGTTGCTTCCCTTATGCTGTTTATGCTGCTCTCCGTACTGGGGTTTGACCCCGATGTCCCTCTGGGGCTTGTGTATTGTTGCCTGTATGTGTTTTCAGGTTTCCCAGGTTTCTCTGCTGGTCGTGGCTTTGACCCAACTGGAGGTGCCTCAGGAGGTGGATAGAGTGTCCCAGTTAGCGTATAGCATATATGTACTAGTACTGTCAGTCGGGGAATGCCTGGTGCTTGTGGGATTGTGTTATCCGTTGTAGTACTGATATTTGTATTTGTTTAAATGCTGTACTGTTGTACTGAGTGTTTAGCATATATGTACTAGTACTGTCAGTCGGGGAATGCCTGGTGCTTGTGGGATTGTGTTATCCGTTGTAGTACTGATATTTGTATTTGTTTAAATGCTGTACTGTTGTACTGAGTGTTTGTAAAATACTGGGATTACTTTGAGTATTGTGTATTTTAAATTATATGTTTTGAACCGTCAGGCCTAAAGCGTCAATTCCTTGTCTCCCTTTACAGTTTTAGCCTTCAGCGTTCGTTCTGTGTCTCATGCATAGCATCTGCATTTTATTTTATGCTGTTTCTTTAGCTGTTTCAGTTGCTCTCCGTACTGGGGTTTGACCCCATGTCCCTCTCGGGCTTGGTTGTTTTCCTTGCCTGTTGTGTTGTTAAGGTTTTCCAAGTTATTCAGCTGGTCGTGGTGCTAGAGGTGCCCCAGGAGGTGGTTAGAGTATCCCAGTAGCATATAGCATATTTATATGTATCAGTACAGTTAGGCAGGGGATGCCCTGTGATTTTGTTGTAGTCTGTTATATTCGGTTGTGGTTGTTACCAGGTATCTGATACATGTTTATGTTGTAATTTTGTCGTGGGCTTGTAACCTTTGTTGGTGGTTTTGTTAAACTGGGATATCTATTTTGAGTATTGTCGTATTTTAAATTATATAGTTTTAAACCGTCAGGCCAAAAGAAAAAATTTTACCCGTTTTTTAGTAGCTTCCGCTTGTGTTTGTTTGATTTATCTCTGTTGTGAGTACGAGGCCTGACATTTTTTGTATCAGAGCTTAAGCTGGGATAAGCTCGATTTCTTTGATCACACTTGAGTCTAGGCACAGTGTCGTGTGTTGCATGTGCTTGACATATGTGCTTATGTGATGCTTATTGTTGTGATATCTATGTTGTATCTGTTCTCTGTAGCCTTTTCCTGTTGAGTGTATTCATAGATGCCACCTAAACGTTGTGGTAGAGGTAGGGGGAAGTTTGAGGATATAACGAGGATCGGCATAGTGCTCCTAGTCGTACTCGTAGTAGACATGATGAGGAGTAGGAAGTTGGTGACTTGCCTACCCCTGTGGAGAGGATGGACGTTGTGATAGCGAGGTTTCAGAGGATGAACCCTCAGGTCTTCAATGGCGATGAGTCGAGCGAGGATGCAGATTCGTGGCTTCGGAACATCACTGGTCTTTTCGATCGTGTCCAGTATGACAACGAGCTTCGTTTGAGTTTGGTGACCCTCCAGCTTAGGAAGGGTGCAGAGCGCTGGTGGCGAGGTGCTTCTAGTACTTTGTTGGAGAGAGGCGTTGGGATTACTTGGACAGCTTTTGCGAGACTTTTAGGCAGGAGTATGTTCCTGAGTCTTATGTGAATGCCCGTGAGCGGGAGTTTGATCATCTGGAGCAGGGCTCGATGTCTGTCCGTGAGTATGCTCGGAAGTTTTCTTCTTTGTTGGCGTACGTTCCGTACGTTTCTGGCCGAGAGAGGGCCAAAAGGACCAGATTCTTAGAGGGTTTGAATGAAGAACTGTATCAGATGGTGCTGACAAGCAAACCCAAGACTTATGCTGAAGCAGTTGATAATGCTATTGATATTGAGGAGGGTTTGAGGAGTCGTCGTGCTCGTAGGCAGCTGGTAGCGCAGGGTGGTCGTCCTGCTGGTCAGGGAGCACAGTCTTCGTAGTCCTCCCAGTCAGCCCATCAGCCCCAGTAGCAGCAGCAGCCGCAGGTGGCACAGCAGTCTGGCCGTCAGAGGTTTCGACCCCGCGGTCAACAGTTCAAGAAGAAGTCTGGTTCTGGATCGTCTGATTCAGGTAGCTCGAGTAGCAGTGGTTCTCGGGCTGAGTTTTGTTGTTTTGTGGTAGCAAGCATCCTTCTACCCAGTGTGTTGGAGTGCAGGGCTCTTGAAACATTTGCGGTCAGTATGGGAATTTTGCTAGGGTGTGTCCGTCAGTTGGATCGCAGCAGGCCGCAGCCCCATCTCAGGGTCGAGGAGGACAGTCTAGGGGTCGTTCCCCTCAGTTTCAGTAGCCCAGGATTGGTGAGACTCCGTTTAGGCCGTTCCAGCATACTGGTCCGTCTCGATTCGAATAGTCGTCTTAGCCGTTTTATTCTGGACCTCAGCATGCTCAGGCCAACGTCATGAATAGGGAGCAGGCGGAGGAGACGCCGAGCAGGGTGATCGTAGGTACTTGTCTTGTTTTTGATTTTCCTGCACGTGTGTTGTTTGACACCGGTGCATCGCATTCTTTTGTCTCTGATTCTTTTGTTATCGAGCATGGTTTGCATACCATTTCTTTGCACGATGTTGTTTCTGTTTCTACCCCTGGCGGTGTGAGCCTGTTTTCTCAGGAGGTTTTGTTAGATAGCGTGTTGCGGTTTGGAGAGCATGTGTTGGTGGAGAATTTGATCCGTCTGATGTTGTGGGATTTATTGTATCGTTGGGATGGACGTGTTGTCCAACTATAGGGCCTCCGTGGATTGCTTCCATGGGATTGTTCGTTTTAGGCCTTTGTCTGGCGAGAAGTGGGACTTCTACGGCCAGGATTCTCGAGCGAAAATCCCGTTAGTCTCAGCGATGGATATGTTCAGTTTGTTGTCTTTAGGGAATGCTGGCTTCATGATTTACTCTTTGGATGCGTCTTCTTCTTGGGTGCAGCTTAGCGACGTTCCCATGGTGCGACATTTTCCCGATGTGTTTCCGTAGGAGATTCCTGGTTTTCCTCCGAGGCGAGCGATTGACTTCATCATAGAGCTGGTGCCTGGCACAGCTCCGATTTCTCGTGCCCTGTATCGTCTGGCGCCTACGGAGTTGAGAGAGCTCAAGGTGCAGTTGGACGATTTGCTGGAGAAAGGTTTCATTCGACCTAGCATGTCGCCGTGGGGAGCGCCCATTTTGTTTGTGAAGAAGAAGGATGGCTCAATGCGGATGTGCATTGATTTCCTCCAGTTGAATAAAGAGACTGTTAAGAACAAGTACCCTTTACCCAGGATCGATGATCTGTTTGATCAGATGCAAGGTTCTGCGGTGTATTAGAAGATTGACTTGCGTTCTGGGTACCATCAGCTGAGAGTAAGAGATCAAGATGTCGCAAAGACTGCTTTTCGTACAAGGTATGGACACTTTGAGTTCTTGGTTATGCTGTTTGGGTTGACCAACGCGCCTGCAGTCTTTATGGATCTGATGAACCGAGTCTTCAAAGAGTTCATAGATCAGTTCGTGATAGTGTTCATTGACGACATCTTGGTATTTTCTAAGACTCCTTTGGAGCATAAGGAGCATTTGCGAAATGTCCTTCAGACGTTGAGAGACCAGCAGCTGTATGCTAAATTCTCCAAGTACGAGTTTTGGCTGGATCGCGTCATTTTCTTGGGTCATGTTATTTCAGCCGAGGGGATTTCCGTGGATCCCAGTAAGGTTGATGCTGTTCTGAACTGGGAGCGTCTCAAGAATGTGTCCGAGATTCGCAGTTTCTTGGGTCTGGCTGGCTATTATCGTCGTTTCATTGAAGGATTTTCTAATATAGCAAAGCCGATGACTCAACTGACACAGAAGGACAAACGGTTTGTATGTACTGAGCAATGTGAGAACGCGTTTCAATTGCTCAAGGAGAAAACTGACTACTGCACCTGTGTTGGCTCCGCCGTCCGGATCAGGTGGTTTTGTGTTTGTTCTGATGCTTCTCTCAATGATTGGGCGTGTTTTGATGCAGATACTCAACTGACACAGAAGGACAAACGGTTTGTATGTACTGAGCAATGTGAGAACGCGTTTCAATTGCTCAAGGAGAAACTGACTACTGCACCTGTGTTGGCTCCGCCGTCCGGATCAGGTGGTTTTGTTGTTTGTTCTGATGCTTCTCTCAATAGATTGGGCGGTGTTTTGATGCAGAATGGTCGAGTCATTGCGTATGCCTCGCGGCAGCTGAAACCGCATGAGACTCGCTATCCAGTCCATGATTTGGAGCTACCAGCCATGGTCTTTGCACTGAAGATCTGGCGTCATTACCTGTATGGCGAGCATTTTGTGGTGTACTCGGACCACAAAAGTTTGCAGTATTTGTTTTCGCAGCCTGACTTGAATATGAGACAGCGTCGTTGGATGGAGCTGCTGAAGGACTTTGATTGTGAGATCAAGAATCAGCCTAGGAAATCGAACGTAGTGGCCGATGCTTTGAGCAGAAAGGCTAGTGAGATGCTTGCTTCGTTGTATATCTCTAAGGATCAGGAGCATCTTAATACTACTGATTGGAGATTCTGCCCGGCTGAAGATTATGTTGTGGTTTCTTCTTTTCAAGTGGAGCCACAAATTGTTTCGACTATTCGAGCAGCTCAAAGGACTGATCCTTCCATCCACGAGTGAAAGGTCAGGGCTGGAGAACTTGAAGATTATTCCGTTTCTTCTGATGGTTGCTTGAGGTTTCATGGCAGGCTGCTTGTGCCTAACCTCATTGATTTGAAGGAGGAGATCCTTCAGGAAGCGCACTGCAGCAGACATAGTGTTCATCCTGGTGTACGGAAGATGTACCAAGCTGAAGCCGCACTTCTGGTGGGCTGGCCTGAAGAGTGACGTTGCTGGTTTTGTCGCTTGTTGTTTGAACTGTCAGATGGTTAAGGCCGAAAGGGATGAGACCTGGTGGTCTGTTGCAGAGTTTGGAAGTGCCCCACTGGAATTGGGAGCACATAGCTATGGATTTCGTGACGCATCTGCCTCGTACCAGCAGAGGATGCGATGCTATTTGGGTGGTTATCGACCGGTTGTCGAAGTCTACGCACTTGATTCCCTATGGCATGACATTTTCTCTAAAGAGAATGGCAAAACTGTACATTGATTTTGTAGTGCGTCTTCATGGTGTGCCCGTTTTGATCGTTTTAGATAGAATCCGAGGTTTACTTCCAGGTTTTGGAAGAGTTTGCAAGCAGCTTTAGGTAATAGATTGGCTATGAGTACAGCGTATCACCCCCCAGAAATATGGCCAATCTGAGAACTAACCAGATTTTGGAGGATATGCTAAGAGCTGTTGTGATGGACTTCGGTGGTAGCTGGCAGGATTCACTGTCCTTAGTGGAATTTTCGTATAATAACAACTACCAGGTGATGATTGGTATGGCACCGCTCGAAGCATTGTACGGCAGGAAGTGCAGATCGCCGATATGTTGGGAAGAAGTGGGGGAGAAGCAGCTGTCTTCTCCAGAGTTTGTGCAGTAGATGAGAGATCAAGTGGATCTGATTCCTCAATGCATGAAAGATACACAAGATCTCCAAGCTAGTTATGCGGATAAGAGGCGTAGGCCTTTAGAATTTGAGGTTGGTGATCGTGTTTTTCTTAAGGTTTCTCCGTTCCGTAGTGCTATGCGTTTTGGTCTGAAGGGTAATATTTCTGACCCTATGAGATTGTTGAGAGGATTGTCCATTTAGCGTATCGGCTGTTTTTGCCGTCAGATTTGTCTTCTCTACATGATGTCTTTCATGTTTCCATGTTGAGTAAGTATGAGCCAGATCTGTCTCATGTGTTGGGAACAAACGAGGTTGAGCTCGATCAGAAGTTGAGTTACGTTGAATATCCTTTGCAGATCTTCGATAGGAAGGAGAAGCAGTTGAGGAATAAGATCATTCCCTTGGTGATGGTCCAGTGGAGCAAGCATGCTAGAGAGGAAGCTACATGGGAACTGGAAGAAAATATACAGCAGGATTGGACGCATCTGTTTGAGTGAATCTTGTGTTAGATTCCAGTAGTTGGCATGTTTCCTGTTAGTTTGAACTCTTGGGTGTGAGATCTGTTGATTCCCGAGTTGGTTTAGAGGACGAAATCGTGTCTTAGTGGGGGAGAGATGTGAAACCCATGTATTCACTGATTCAGATGTTTCTAGGTTGTAACCAGCTGGTAGTCGATGTGCTTGGTGAAGCCATCGAATTTGTCTAAGTGTTGGAATCAGCTGCGTGAAGTCGTCAGATGTTGCGTGAAGATATCTATCGGGTGTTGAATCAGTGGTGAGTGATCGCGTTCAGCCGTTGGTATTTCAGATGTCGTGTTTTTGGAAGGGATCTGATTGTTGTGTTTCGGCTGATAGCGGTAAGAGATTTTGGAGCGACGACGTTTTGGATTTAGATTCAGATGTTGGTAGCGTTAGCGTATTTCTTAGCGGGTAGTGATACTACGTCATTTGGATAAGTTGCAACGGAAGCGTTTTGGTGAAGCGCTTTATATCAGCTGTTGGTGGTGTAGGTCATCAGCTGAGTGAGGGATCTGATGCGGTGTTACGATCAGCTGTTGGTTTGTTGATCAGCTATGAGTAGAGGTGATGTGTCCCTCTGCGACGTCGTTTGAGTAAGTTGTACGTTGTATCGACGTAAGGATCCAGCTGGCGAGATTCAGCTGTTGGTTGGGAAATCAGTTGCATCAGCTGAAAATGTCGGTGGATCACTTTCCGCTTCTATCGGTTGCGAAAAGTAGTTTAAATAGAGGACTTGGTCTTCGCTTTCAATTATTGTTTCTCCAACACTTAGAAATATTTCCCGTGAACCTTATCCTGTCGCGATACCATAGTTACTGTTCACAATAGCCTTCTTCGTCCCGATCTCCGACAGTAGATAGCTCCGACGAGAGCGAGAGTGGTAGAGTTGGACTCCTCTTGCAAAAGTGCTTCGTCTCGTACCCCTTTCGTAGACGTTGGAGGAGTTGGAAGAGGATCGCAGAGATCTCTTCTTCGTGTTTTCTGCTAGAGTTTGATCCTAGCTTGTTGGGATAAGTACAGATTCTACCTTTTAGCTTTGTTAGAGCTTTCCGTTGTTGTTGGAAGGTAGGATAAGCGTTGGTGGAGTCGTAGCTCCCAACTGCTGTGTTTTCTGGGTTATAGTCTTTGAGCAGTTACTTGCATGGTTTAGCAGGTGATAGATCTGTGTTGCTCGGACTTCTTCGTGGCAATCTACGTGTGCTAATTATAGTTCAGAAGTTAGAAGTTTAAGGTACGGATGTTGAGCTTGGTTTACAACGAGGATTTGGCATGGGTATTATGTATGATTGCTGTGTATGATTGTTGTGTTGCATATGTTCCGTGCTAGCTGTTATAGCTGTTGCATACACGCATTTCAAATTCATTCCAGATCATGCAGCTGTGCTTTGTTGTATCTTTTCGTTGCGTGCCAAGATGCGAGGGCGGGCGGCAATACCGCACTCTCATCTCCCTGCTGGGTTTAGTTAGCCGCTATGCGTCGAATGGTTAGCTACCACAGTTCATGAGCTGAGCAACAGCAAGTTGCGCAGTTGTGTTTGCATCTAAAACCATTCCGTTGGTGATGGTGCAATGGAGCAAGCATGGCAGGGAAGAAGCTACTTGGGAGCTGGAAGAGAAGATGCAGCGCGAGTGGCCTCATCTGTTTGAGTAGCTGTTGTGCTAGATTCCCAGTAGTTGTAGCTTTGGTTGTAATTCTTTCCTAGTTGTTGTTATTTGCTTGCTCAGTTATCTTGAACTCTTGGCCATGTGTTAGGCGAATTTCTGTTTTGATAGCCTGTTGTTGAGTTGTATTTTCAGAATTGACGTTTGATTTCGGGGACGAAATCCTTTTTAGTGGGGGAGAAATGTGAGACCTGAAATTGTAATAAAGATTAATTATTGGATTAATCGGTTTTTTTTGGAATTCTGGGTGTTCGGAATTCTTTTTTGAGGTTTCGTTTGCATTTTCGGGTCAGATTTAACATTTAGAGCAATTCTGGAAATTTTGGAATTTTCAAGTTTGAAATCTATTTTGGGCGTACGGGTGAAATCTGCTCGGTTGTGTGAGGAATCTGTTCGGATTTTGAGAAATCTGGACGCTTGGTGTTGCGGCGCGTTTCGTAGTGAGAGGGATCAATACGCCTTCGTTTTCGTGAGGTCTGGATGTCGCATAGTTAGGAGAGATCTATTGCGTTCGTATATAGAGATCTGCCCCGCGTGTTTTTGTGTTGAGCGCTATACGATGTCGTTTAGATAAGTTGCTACGGCGCCGTTTTGGTGAACGCTTGAGGGAGAGATCCGTTTCGCGAGTTTAGCGTTCGAGTGACCAGATTTTAATGAGCAGCTTTTAGCGCTTTGTATTTCAGATTTCACCAGCGTTTGTTATTAGCGTTCCAGACTTCACCATGGTGCTGTGCGACGTCGTTTTAGCGTTAGCGTTATTTCCAGCTTTTAACGCTTTTGATTTTCAGCTCTCGCGTGTGGTTTTAGAGATCAGATTTCTCCGTGGTTTTGGAGCGACGTCGTTTTGGGGGTAGAGCTTTTTAACCAGTTGTTGGTTTTTGTTAGGCATCAGCTGTCACAAGATTTCGCACGATGTTTGATCAGCCGTTGGGTTCGTCGGACCGTATGAAATTGTTGAGAGGATTGGCCCTTTAGCGTATCGGCTGTTGTTGCCTCCGGAATTATCTTCTCTGCATGATGTATTCCATGTTTCCATGTTGAGGAAGTATGAGCCAGATCCGTCTCATGTACGTAGAACTGACGAGGTTGAGCTAGATCAGACGTTGAGTTATCAGGAATATCCCTTGCAGATCCTAGGCAGAAAAGAGAAACAATTGAGGAACAAAACCATTCCGTTGGTGATGGTGCAATGGAGCAAGCATGGCAGGGAAGAAGCTACTTGGGAGCTGGAAGAGAAGATGCAGCGCGAGTGGCCGCATCTGTTTGAGTAGCTGTTGTGCTAGATTCACAGTAGTTGTATCTTTGGTTGTAATTCTTTCCTAGTTGATGTTATTTGCTTGCTCAGTTATCTTGAACTTTTGGCCATGTGTTAGGCGAATTTCTGTTTTGATAGCCTGTTGTTGAGTTGTATTTTCAGAATTGACGTTTGATTTCGGGGACGAAATCCTTTTTAGTGGGGGAGAAATGTGAGACCTGAAATTGTAATAAAGATTAATTATTGGATTAATCGAGTTTTTGAGGAATTCTGGGTGTTCGGAATTTTTTTTGAAGGTTTCGTTTGCATTTTCGGGTCAGAAATCACATTTAGAGCAATTCTGGAAGTTTTCGTATTTTTGAGTTTTGGAGGTGAAAGCTGATCGTTTTGGTGAAAGATGGTAGCAGCTTGTATTCAATAGTCGCAGGAGATCGATACGCCGTCGTTTAGCGTTTGGTGAAGTCTGTTGGAAGCAATTGTTTTTGTATTGGATGTTAAACGTCGTCATTTAGATTAATTAGCACGTCGCCGTTTCGATAGTGTTCCGCTATTTCGGTAGTTGGTGGTTTCTGCCAGTAGATGTCAATACGAGTCAAAGTTCCTGTAGCGGGTGCAAAACGCTGTCATTTATATTAGTGGAAGCGACGTCGTTTTGGCTTTGTACGGATCTTTTGTAGCGTAGCGCTTTGATCAGATAGGATGACGTGGTTGTGCGACGCCATTTTAATTAGTTGAAGCACAGCGTTTTGAGTATCAGCTGGTAGTTGCGCTATATGTTTACTGTCGAGAGATCTGATGCGCTATTTCATCCAGCTGCTGGTTTAGATGATCAGCTGTCGACATATATGGTGACGTATTCTATGCGACGTCATTTTGTTAAGTTGATGCGACACCGTTTTGTCTAGATTTGTTTGTAAGATTCAGCTGTTGATTTATTTTGCGAAAGCTGATTGTGTCAACAGCAATGCCTGCTGGTTAGTTTCTTGTGTTGTCGACTGGTTTTGTCGGTGGAGTTGTTCTTGCTGCTATCAGCTTGTGAGAAGCTTATATATATATAATGGGAGACTTAGTCTTCGACTAGATATCAGATTCTATACTTAGCAAATTTTCTCCCGACTTTCGTTCTTCGCTTCTAACCCTCGGGTTATAGATTCCAGCCGTGAGTTTTGTGTATGGCCGTGAGTTTGGTCAGCTTCCCTGAAATCTATTGTGCGTGTGTTTTAGCAGGTTTCAACCAGATCTCTCGGGCTTGTTTTGTAGTAATTGTTGCACACAATCAAGGTACGGATCTTGAGCTTGAAATTTAGCTTGGAATTTGGCATGAGATTAATGTGAGATTGCTGGGATGTGTTCGCTGTTTGTAATTATATTTGGTTGCTGTTGCATATGGTTTATGCTACCTGGTTCCGGTGATTGCATTCATGCATTAATTCCCTTGCATTTCAGATCTTTCGTGCATTGTATCTTGGCAGTTTGTGCCTTGTGTATTGTGCTCAGGTTTTTTTCTTACCAGGATGCGAGGGCGAGCGGCGATACCGCACTCTCATCTCCTGCTGGGATCTGTTAGCCACCATGCGCCGAGTGGTTAACTACCACAGTTCATGGGCGAGGCAACGGCAGGTTGAGTTATTTGATGCATCTGGTATTCGGGTGTAGTTCAAGGCGAGTGGCTCATTACCACACTTTGAACACACCCCGTGGCCACCGTTTGTTGCAGATCTTGTGGAGCTATGTTTGAGTTCCTTGGCTCCCTTTCCGGTTGTAGCCTTCAGCGTTCGTTCTGGTCTCATGCATAGCATCTGCATTTTATCTTATGTTGTTTCTTTAGCTGTTTCAGTTGCTCTCCGTACTAGGGTTTGACCCCATGTACCTTTGGGGATTGGTTGTTTTCCTTGCCTGTTGTGTTGTTTAGGTTTTCCAGGTTATTCAGCTGGTCGTGGTGCTGACCCAGCTAGAGGTGCCCTAGGAGGTGGTTAGAGTATCCCAGTAGCATATAGCATATTTATATGTATCAGTACAATTAGCCAGGGGATGCCCTGTGCTTTAGTTGTAGTCTGTTATATCCGGTTGTGGTTGTTACCAGGTATCTGATACATGTTTATGTTGTACTGTTGTCGTGGGCTTGTAGCCTTTGTTGGTGATTTTGTTAAACTAGGATATCTATTTTGAGTATTGTCATATTTTAAATTATATAGTTTTAAACCGTCAGGCCAAAAGCAAAAATTTTACCCTCTTTTTAGTAGCTTCCGCTTGTGTTTGTGTGATTTATCTCTGTTGTGAGCACGGGGCCTGACAGTTTGGGTTACTTGAGGTCGAGCGGGTAGTTCATGTGTACCTCTTGAGGTTGAGAGGGTAATTCCTATGCACCTCTTCTCCCTGCTTTGGTTTTTTTGCCGCTACGAGCCGAGTGGGTAGCACCCATGCACTCATGAGCGTTGTGGCCACCGCGTTGTGTCCAGCAGAGTTGCTGTTTCCTTGAGCTCCATTGATCACTTTTGTTTCGATCGCCAGCTATCTGTTTCTTTGAGCTTCATTGATCCCTGTTTTGGTTGTTTCTTTGAGCTCCATTGATATTCTCCCGTTCTCATGCAGCATATCATGCTATATCTTGTGCTATCTACATGTTGTTTTATGATTGCTCTCCGTATTGGAGTTTGACCCCTGTCCCGCCAGGGCTGTTTGGTTGTTTGTGGGCCATTCAGGTTACCCAGGTTCGTCGGATGACCCAAGAAGTGCGTCAGCTAGTGGAGCCCCGGGGTTGATCGAGCGTCCCAGCTATATATAACTATATTGTCATCGATTCTGTTATCGGGGAATGCCCGTGTTGTTGTTGTCATTTCAGATTTGGCGTGTTTGTATTGGGATACTAGTATTTGTTGTCTGTTTTCTGCAGCATGTTTATGTTATAGTTTCGTTATAATATCTTTATTTTGAGTATACGCGTATTTTAAGTGATGTTTTGTAGTCAGGCCAAAAAGAAAAATTTTATCCACTTTAAAACTTCCGTGTTTTGTGGTTAATTGCGTGCTTAATATCTGTTTTCTTGCACTGGACCTGACAGTAAATTATATAAATGAATAAAGATCACTTTAAATAAGAGTCAACAAAGCCCACTAACAACAGTTGACTAGTTAGACACATACTCAAACAATTTCTCACTTGCCATATAGCCAACTTGTAAAGCCCCGACCCCAAAATTTTAAATAAATAAACTAGTAATGTGCAAATTAAAATATGATAACTTGTTCTGGGCTGATTTGCACATTCTTTAAAATTTTAGATCGCAATATATCAGAAGATGTATAACTTATCGAAGTAATACTCAACTGCTGAACTTTATATATATAATCAAAGATACGAATACACTAAGATTACATTGAATAAAAGAAGAAGCAATCTGAAATGTTCCAAAGCTGTATCTTAACTACTATACAACAAAAATACTGTAAACTGGAACAACACGGAAACAAATTTCCACGATAAACACCCCCGTATGATCCAGCTCGCACCATCCAGCTTTGCTTAAATCTTCTCACATGCACTTAAGAAAACTATTGAGCCTAAAGGCTCAACAAGCAAATCTGGAATAAACAAGGCAGGCAATACATGCATCACAATAACTTTAACTGTATCTGAAAGCTCGTAAGCTGATAGAATTAAAAGCTGAAAAACTAAACACTGTAATATGTTAAACTGAAAAACTGCGAAACCATAACTGCACATGTTTGAAACATACTGAAAACATTTACTGGTCTTTAAAAGAAAGTAACATAAACTTTTCTTTAAGTTGTGGCTGTAAACAACCCTGTGCTCTGTTTTTATTTTCTGTTGAGTTATGGCTCAGAAGCTATAAATAGGTCACGGTTGTTTGATCAAACTATCATCTGAAATCAGGAACTGGGGAATAAATCCCAACTATGTTGTGAATGGGATTATAGTTTGTCAACGATAATATTGGTCCCTTCCAATATGAAGGGACACACTAGTTCGTCAGCCAGCATCCTCACCCTTCCTATGTGAAGGGGCACACTGGTTCGTGAGCCAGCATCCTCATCCTTCCTTTGTGAAGGGGCACACTGGTTCGTCAGCTTTCCTATGGTGACCGACTGTTATCTTTGTCATAAATCACTTTAAACTTTGAAATTTACTTCCTTTAAAGCTTTCTATAAAACTTTCTGTAAATATTGCTTTCTCTACTTTTCTTGATCTGGAATAGATCGCTTTTAAATATGGTTTGCTAATTTAAAACTCTTTGATGTTCGAAAACTATTGGGAGTTCAATCGAAGAAGGAAACTTGAATCAGCTCAGGCTATAGAAACGAATACGAACAATAGAGCTCTAAACTGAAGAAATTGTTGGATCTGTTTTTACAGATCAGAATCTACGTTTTGATTCACACAAAATCTTTTACTATTTGACTAACAGCTCTCGGGATATGTGCAGTGCACTTGATTGAGGAAACAGAGAGATATCAAAACTGGAACAGTGAGGAGACGCCCAAGCTGGTCGAGTTGAAGATATCTTTGCTGGTACAATAAGGGGACGCCCGAGCTGGAACAACACTGTCTTTACCAGGTCGTAGAAGACTTCAAGCTGGATCACCAGCTTGGAAAAGCAGAAGAGCAGTTCAAGCGCAGAATCAAGCAGAGTTCAAGTGTAGTGAATGAAGCGCAGAATTTTTCAAGTGTAGATCAAGTGCAGCGCACAATGGCAGTGATTGAGTGCAAAGCCAGGTACAAGCACAGTGATCGAGTGCAGATCCGAGGGTACAATATTCCTCTCTGAACGACCAGCTGAAGGACCAACTGGGAGGTCAGCTAGGACATGAGAGCTGTTCTAATGAGAAGAAAGATTGGCTCGAGGTGACCCCCGAGGACGAGGAAGAATCTGCATGCTAGGGGCACTCGGACAATCTCCATAAAACCAAGCTGGCATACCAAAGAAAACCAGCTTGGAGAACAGCTCAAATGAAGAATTTTCTTAGATATAGGGAACATATTAGAAACCAGTTGGTTAAGGACAAACCAGCTGGACAAGCTGATCAAGAGCTGATCCAAGAAGGACGGAATCTATCTAGAAAAGTCATGAACAATCATAAAATGGGGAAGAAATTTGCTAGATGGAGGAACTCTAAGCTCTGAAGATGATGAAGATCAGCTCAAGAGCGGTTGCAAACGAGAGGAGAAGAAGAGAGCTTTGAACGGCTTGAAGAAGCAACCAGCTCGAACAAGACCAGCTCAGTGCAGACCAGAATGATGAACAAGCTGGAAAGCTGGTTAAAGTCAAACCAGCTCAGATAGCATGGCAGATGCTATAAAATCTACGAGCAAGAAGATTTGAATACAATGCAATACGACAAACACTGTTTAGTATTCAAATCGACTTGCTTGTATTGTATTCTCAGAACAGTGCTCACGTGATTAAAGTGAAGAAAATCCTGCGATACATTTATTGACAAAGGACGCAAAGTACAACAGTGTCAGAAGACCTTTCAACGTCGACTACTTTGTGTCCAACAGACAAATCTCTACGCCAGGCTATAAAACAGAGCACAAGCAGCTGAAAATGAAAGAGTGCTAAGAAGAGCGAAGTAGAAACAGTGTTGTGCGAACCAAAATGTAAACATCAGAAGAACGCACAAAACTGAACCTAGGAAGATAATGAAAAACCATCTCGCACAGGAGCACTTCCCAGTGTGTGAGATTTAAATACTTGAGAGATTTTGCTTACACTGTAAATCTCACACACGATTCACTCACATATACTTTGAGAGAGCTGATTAGATTAGCTGAGTGAATCGAATCAAACGACTTCCATTGTAGTCTTTGGACAGAGACGTTAAAAAAGTCTAGTTGTCTTTCGCACTGAGACGTTAAATAAGTGTGTGTAGCCTTTCTCACTGAGGCGTAAAACAAGTGTTTTTAGTCACACAGCTTGCGGGATTAGTGTGCGGTGGTTGATGCTAGGAGTTCTTGCAGTTGCGGATCGTAGGAGTGGGTTGCAGCGAGGGTCGTTGTAATCAAAGTCTTCTAGTGGATCCTTCCCGTTGTTGAAGAAGGGAAGATGTAGGAGAGTTTGCTCCGAACTTGCATAAACAAATCAGCGTATCTCTTTACTGCTCTACTACATTCATTCATACGCATAGCATATCTGTTAATATGCATAAAAATGTTTAAATGAGCTTTAGAATTTAAGAGTGCATTTTGAGTTATTTTCTCATGATTTAACTTCATTACTCAATATGTATCTCGATGCACAAGTATTCAAGAACACTGAGCTATTGCAGTCTAGTTATAAATAACCAGATCGCTCGACTTTGTATCGAGCTGGTTATAGTATCCTGCTAGAACCAGCATGACTAGCGCTCGCTCTTTTACTGAGCTGATTTCAACAAACAGTTGAAACCAGCTTAGTTATTGCGATCTGGTTTCAGCATCTAGCTGGATCCTGCGTCTTTCACGCGATCCAGTTATTCCCTCTAAGTGCCAGTTATTAACTAAATAACTTTCGCATACATACTGACAGAGGGTAAAATCGATCCTAACAGAAATATCTCTTGAAATGAGTATAACTACGAACAAATTAGAGTTATACCTTTGAATCGAAGCTAAAGGAAAGAAGAATTAAACTTGAAATTATTTTATCAGTCCAAAAATGGACCTAAGCTGGATCAGTTCAGAGTAAAGCAGCACACGAGCATACTGGTTCAGAATAGAAAATCAGCTCTGGGCTGTTTGGTCAAATAAAGTCAACTCAGACAGGACAATCAGATCGTGAGCAGACTGGACAATGAAATCTGATCGCAAGTGGGTTGGACAATGAAATCAGATTGACACTTAAAATCAGCTCGGAAGACTAAGCAGATCGCGAACTTAGCTCAATAATAACTAACAGCTTGGAAGATTTCCTTAGTCTGAAGTAATAAAAAATATCTAAGGAAAATTCCAGAAACAAGAAGACGTAAGCTGCTTGTAAGCTGCTTGAAGAATATCCTCGAAAACTCAAGAAGAAACAGGAACGACCATCGTAAAACATTTTCTAACAAATCTTTTGTGAATAAAAAAATTAGCGCACCAAAACTTTCTCAAGAAAACATCATAAACTCAACTGTGTTTGAAAAAATTCAAATAAAACATTGCTCAAACCTTTAAACTCATATAAACATGCAATCAGAATCAATATATTCTTTCAAAAGTGCATCAAGAAACAGAGTTTACTTCCCTTAAAAACGACGACGAATAACATATATTTATCCATCTCGAACAGGACAAAAACACTATTGGTCCCTTTGAAAAGTTTAAAAATTTGGTCGGTTTCTTGTTTACAGAGAGCACCGCTTCAAAAGTTTTCCTCTACGTGGAGTTTTTGTGAACGAGGATGCATATGCGTTTGAAATTAATTATATGAAAATTCCAAAGCCACGATGAGTAAAAACATGATTCTATTAAAGTGCTACTATTCTTAAAAAGTGCTACCCTATAAACAAATAATATGCAAACCGAACCGATATGGTAGAAAAATGAAACGAATTGGATTGTCTTGACCGACCGGACAGCTCTCGCAATCGCGTCCTAATTTGAAATAGAATCAGTACAGATCAAAGCTGTGTGACAATAGAATTACAAATATATCCCTCAAAACATTAAAATTTATAATTGTAGATTTATGGATTTCTAGGCGTTACAATTCTACCCTCCTTATAAAAATTTCGTCCTTGAAATTTACTTACTTAAACAGATCTGGGTAGCTACTACGAATATCTGCCTTAACTTCCCAGGTTGCTTCCCTTTCTGAGTGGTTTTCCCACTGAACCTTGATCATAGAGATATTTCTATTTCTTAACCTTTGGTTTTATCTTAGAAGAATCTTCATTGGCTCTTATTCATAGGTCAGATTAGGTGCAAGCTGTATCCGCTCATACGTTAGTGTTGGGGAAAGCGGTGCCGGATCCGGATCCCACTTCCCGAGGCGCAGCGGAAAAACAAAAATTGCCCGGAAAGTGTTCAATACATTCAATAGAATATACAAACATACATAGGGTGTTCGTAGATGATTACCTTGCTGGCGTCTAGACGCATGGCTCCGACCAGTTTCTCGAGGAAACCGGCACTTCAAACTGTAGGCGGCGGTAGATCGTCAATCAGGTCCACGACCGGAAACAATCTTCCTCCAATCAGCCTGCACTAGAAAGCTGATGGATTTCAGCACGGACGGAAACTCTTCGCGATGGCCGGAACAAGTCCGGCGAGGGGCGGCGGCGGGTGGCCGACGGCGGCGGCGCGTGGCAAGAGGCGCGGCCGAGAGGTAGAGAGGAGGTGTGGGGGCGGCGGCCAAAGTCTTGGAGCTAGGGTTATGTGAGTTGATACTAGTGATTAAGGCCCTAGTAGAGTACTAATATATAATTAGTACACATGGGCTTGAACAGGCCCATTGGACTTGGGTCATGCCCAAGTCCATATATGAACATTCGGTTCGTTTAATTCACTGCGGTTTCATCATAACTCCGATCGACGATCAGATCGGACTGATCGACTCAGTTTCCAAAACTGAATATTATGATGTGAAAAACAATTTTTCAGATTACCTAGTCCAAATGACAGTTTTGCCCCTCAACAGTGGGAAATCGCAATTTCACCCCGGTCGAGTTTTAGGAAGTCGCACTCCCTAAAATCCTCTTCGTATGCCCAACACATTGAGCTCAGTTTCCGTGCGGGAATCATGAGTCCAGTACTTGTGTGACCCTCAATGGTTCAGGGATACAGCTAGCCGTGGGCCCGCAACCATTGCGGCTCCGAAATCACGATTTCGGACTTGCCCAACGGATCATGGTAAAGCGCCTAGCAACATCGCTCCATGATCCCCTAGGTATCACTGATAGTGCCTGCAAGAACCAGTTGGTCGTGGTTAGCGTACAGTACGGTCCTTTCAACACATATATCCCGATCAGATCAACGACCATTGGTAAATCGAGAGTTGCTAGAGATCCGATAGCTATGCATACATCTTGGAGATCGAATAGTGACATCACGAGTGTAACTAGATAAACCCATTTACCTAAAACACTTTTAGTACTCTGGCCAGAGATTTATACACTATTATTTCCTCAGATAGCATAGGATATCCACGCATGAGAGCGAGCGGTGAATCCTCGACAACGATGCATCGACTCCTACATGCATCGGGGTCTCACCCAATCCCGCCGCCTAATGACCCCAAGTGAGTCGGCAAACGAGTCAAAGTGAGACGCCTATCATGTAGAGTCTCAATGACGTTTCGAGTCATGAGGACTAATCAGTACAACCAAGACCTCGGACTTATCCACTCGACAAATGGTAACCACTTGGAAAGTCCAAACGAGGGTAGTTCGATAGATCACCAGGTCACTATCCATCTGCATGCTCAGAACATCACAATGTTCCCTACCAATGAAACACGGTACTTCGCATCGCAGATACTAGTCTCGAACTCGGGCGGCCTTATCCTCATTTTGACGGCCCAATCGACTAGGAACTTGTTCAAAATACACAGTGACTATTAGATGTGTTTCATGATAGCCCTCATACCCACTATCACATCTAACATACACTATGGTGCATTCTAGGTCTTTATCCAACGTAATTGTTAACATTATATAACATAATGAAAATAAAGAACGCCATGAATAAATGCGAATGTCATATATAAAGATCATTTCATACAAGAGTCTATAGAACTCACACGCCACAAGTTGGCTAGTTGGGCATCTACTCTAACAGTTAGCACATGCGAAGGGTTTGGAATATATATCCTGAGAGTTGATATGTGAAATAAATTGTTAACTTTAGACAACTGAGGTTGTAATGCTAAGAGATAAGCTAGTATCCCTATCCTTTCCAGAACTTTGAACGGTCCAATATATCTGGGACTCAGCTTACCTTTTCTTCCAAATCTCATTACACCCTTCATGGGTGCTATCTTTAGAAACACATGATCACCTACTTCAAAATTCATCTCGTGGCGATGGCTATCAGCATGGCTCTTTTGTCTACTCTGTGACATTCTCATACGATCACATATTCTTATGATGGCCTCCACATTCTGTTCTACAATGTCAAGCCCTATTTCAGTTCTTTCACCTACATCATCCCAATGTATCGGTGATCTACACTTCCTTCCACACAGGGCTTTGTATGGAGCCATTTCTATTGAGTCCTGATAACTGTTGATGTACGTGAACTCAACTTAGGGTAATTTAGAATCCCAGCTTTCTGCAAAATCAAGGGTACACGCACGAAGTAAATCCTCCAGTGTTTGAATTACTCTCTCAGATTTTCCATCATTTTGCGGATGGAAAGCTTTACTGAAGGTTAACTTAGTTCCCATGGCTCTGTGCAAGATCTTCCAGAACATAAAAGTAAATCTAGGATCTCGATCTGATACTATTGAACTTGGAATTCCATGAAGTCTCACTATTTTTATTACATACAGTGCAACATACTTATTTAGATTGTAGGTTATCTGCATTGGTAAAAAGTGAGCTGACTTGGTTTGATGGTCCCAAAAATAGGATCAATATGCATATAGGATTTCAGAAGGGGGGGTTGAATGAACTCCTTTCGATTTTAGATTTTCGAAATTCTTTTAAAATGTTTTACAAGCACTGCTTAACTTAAGTCAGAGTTACCAGACTTAAGGATCTCAGTTTAATGCAAATCTCTCGGCTAACTAAAATAGTGCGGAAAGAAGCCGATCGATTTGTGAACAGATAAAAATAAATAAAGTGCAGAATATAAAAGATAAGAGTTCAGGGATTTGTTTCTAGAAGTTAAGATATTAATATCCTACGTCTCCCCTTATTCCTCCTCGGAAGGTATCACTAGAAGATTTGATTTGTACAGGCCTTCTGCACACACCCGATCACACAAGCCTCACTTGTATGAACTCCTAGTATCTCCACAACAATCCACGCAGACACAACTGCTGGTTTACAACACTTATCAATATTTTCAAACGGCTTTTTGAGAAGCCCGTTTGTTACAGACTCAAATGATTTAACAATGAATACAATGCTATGAGTACTGTAAATTTTCTCTGGTTTCTAAACACAGAAACTCGATTCAAAAGATTGAACCAGAGAATAGACTCGAATGTTTATCTATGAATATAACAGTAATGTTCTTCGAGTCTTGTGAGATTTTTGAATATATTCAACAGATAGAAAGATCTGGGAGTATTTTGAACTCCCATGCCACTGTCCTTGTGAACTATAAGTTCAATTATTTGCAAGAAAATGTTCATTCTTGCATCAAAGAAATAGATAACACATTGCTACGCTGGGGGAAAACTCTCTGTTAGTGGCCTGCTGTATCTTGTGATTTCC